>CM077812.1:42610529-42895529 GCA_039764185.1 Tamarix austromongolica | reverse complement strand
GTGTAGATAGGGAGCGATGTCTTCGATGCCTAAGATGCTTACGAGGCATCAGACAGGGCTGAGAGTTGAGCCTGGATCTAGCTTGGGGGTCGAGAGTGACATGGCCGGAGTTCATCCTCCGTTTTGTTCTCTGTATCATCGTATTGTGTTTTGTTCCGCTGTATTATATCCTCTAACATTTGGTATTTTAAAACTGTACTTTGGATTGTAACTTTTGACTTTCGCCCTCTGATTCTATATGACTTGTACTTATTAAGTGACTCGTATTTGATGTTATTCTTATTTAGCCTTAGCACTTAGTATCGGGTCGATAGGAGTGAACCAATCTGGTACTAAGTGTGGTGGTAATGCCCCCGAATTTACATTTTTATCTGCTCGTTCCCGCTAAACTCTTTTAAATTAAACGAAATTTTTTAGTAGTAAATTTGGGGGTGTTACATCCTATATGAGGTATCGATACTTAAGAATAAAGTGTTTTTCAATGGTTTCGTAATGGTTCTTCAGACGTAGTGCTTTGGATTGATGACTTAGCTGTTAGTGTTTTGACTTTATTATTGTTCCATCTCAGATAAAGTGTGGATTCTGTCATTTATGTGTTCAGTATCACATTCTATGCATTTTATATGATTCTAATAGCTCTACACCAATAATTACAAATATTATGAATAATTATCAATAGATTGTATAGTTGTTTAAACTTTTAAGTGAATTTAACCATGATTCATGTGTACAATGTTTATTTTATTCTATAGTTTTAGTCATAATGGCATGACCTTTTTGGAACACATGTTTTCATATTCTCTTGTAGTGGTTTGTGTTCTTATATCATATCATGTTGTGTAAATTCTATCGTTAACCATGATTTATTTGGTATATCACACCATGAAACTCTATATGAGTATGTAACCTAAAATTCAATTGTAAATCATGATTTTCATTATCTTTCTCAACATTCTCTCATGAAGGCATATTTTTATTTTAATAGCATGTCCTTCTATGTATTGATGCTTAGTTGAGAGTATATATTTTCTATGGGTTATCTATTAATATATGACTATGTTCTCTTGTATAGTAAGTTCTTATGTTTTCCATCATCTTATATGAGAGCATGTCATTTATGTTTACCGGTTATGTGTGTATGTGAACCTACGTGGGCATGATATTGCTATTTGTTGTGTGTGGTTTACTTAGTATGTCATCATAATGATATTATGTTTGTTTAGATGTCTACATGTAGGTATTTTGGCTTCAGTTCAGATGTGCTTTTTGAATTGGGTTGAGAGTTAGAACTACCTGAAGTTTTGTTCCTTGAGAACTCTTGTAATTATTTATAAATATTTTGGAAGTTAAGTTATTTTATTAAAATTTTAATCTGGTGTTTTGAATGACCATTTATATTTTTGTTGTTTGATTTAGATTTTGGAACACATGTTTTCCCCTAACTTATTAAAGGTGGTGAGGATATTTGATTTAGTTCCTATTTCAAATTTGTTAAATATGTTTTTAACCTTGCACCTATCAGGAAATAGATGGAAGACATCTGTCTTGTGGTAGGTCTGGCTGTAACACTCCCCATTTCTTGTATTTACTTCCACATTATATCATTTTTAAATAACCTTTTTAGGAATAAAAATAGAGGTGTTACAGAAAGATACAACAATTGAGAGAAATTTTGAGAAGTAAAGGAAGAGCAATCACCCAAAAAGAAAGAAAAAAAAAAACAAGTGACAATACGAAAACAAGGAGTTAAAGAGAAGGACGTTGGGCAGATGAGATTGAGAATAGAGGCCAAAATTTCTAAAGGAAAATTATACCTAACCAAAGAAAAAAATTCATCAATATTTATTTTTGGTTCTTTCTTCCATATATTTTTGTATAAGTAATTTATTTATTTTGATTAACTAGATAATTGATGTTGGGGAAAAAACGGATGCCCTATACCATAATCTAATATGTAATAGTAATTTTTTTATGAGATTACCTTTTAACTCTATTTTAATAATTATTATTATTATTTATATATATGATTCTATTAAGTTATATGGTGCATACCTCGTTTTTGCTTCCTTATAGTGATACTCAACAAGAGCTTATGCATGCTAAGTAGCTGAATAATTGCACTATAATTTTTATACATAAATTGTTAGTTAGATTAGATAACAATTTACCTAATAGTTTTATAATTCTAACAAGAGTAGTAAAACATTTTGATGCGCGTGAGTCAAAAAAGAGGAATATAACTAGACACTCTTGAGATGATAGTTTTAGTACTTAGATCGACAATCCTCTAGTTAAATTTAGGACCCACTTATTGCGATTATACTGATATAATTTATAGGATTTAATATTGTCACTTTGTTGTATTAATCATTTTAGGTAAACAATAAAAGCTATATAGACTTATTTTTAGTTTACAACTTCGTCAGTTCTTTTCTTGTAATTAAAAAATATCTTAGAAATTATTGTCATAATTTGATCTAATATAGTGGTGGATTTTGACTTATCTATCACATTTGTTATGCTTGTATTAACTCATATTTATTTTCTTATTTAATTTTACTTCGTTTTATTATTTTCTATTTTGAACCTCCATAATTATATTTTCTTATTATTTATTTTTGTGTGAATTAAAATATTTTATTTTATTATTTGTGTGCTATTTAAATAAATATAAGTTACTTAATCTTCGGCCTAGAGCTATACTATTATTTATCAATACTATAATTGATAATGAGACAATTAAATTTATGTGTGGGCTATGACCACATTAGAAATATAATTTCACACAAATTCATAAATGGGTACTTACATGAGATTTGAAAAGTGATTTTTTCCCACTTATATTCATTATTTGTATACTCTAATAAAAATAAATTCAAATAAAAGATGTTTAAGTGAAGTTATTAAAAATATTAGGTACTTATAAAATATTAGACTAAATATTACGATACGTGAATGAAATCATTAAAAGTATAGGGCGCTTGTAAAATATCATGTTAAAATTTAAGATATTTAAAAAAACAATTATATTTTATATAAAAAGTTGATTCAAATATCCGCTACATATTTGACATCCAATGAACTTAGATATGCAAAAACTATTCGATCTCCGTTAAGATTTAGATACATGTGCTAATATAGTCGTTTTTATCAAAAATAGATATTGAATACAAGGTCCCCAACCTGAATTCATATATATATATATATATACTATTACTCAAAAGTACGATCACACAAATTTAAAGATATTTTTTCTCTCAAATGAGATAAATATTATAGAGTCAAATGATTTGTAAAGAAAATTAATTAGTTGACCTTTATGAGAAAATATTAAGTTCAAGTGATGAAATATTTAATTTTGTAATGGATATATAACTGCGAAAAGAAACATACCATGCAAATATATTAATGATTTTTATATTAAGTGCCCAAGATGCTTGCTAAAATAACTAAAAATAAAAAAGAATGTAATATTCAATGCACCAATTATAATATTTTAGATAAAAATATTGTTCTAACAAGGTTCATAGACACTTGTTAGAAAAACCTTATATTTATATGTATGTTATTGAGATATATGCATATAAACTAAGATTCGCTATAATATTATGAATATTCTATTTATATATTGTGGATATACAATCTATGAATGCATATTGTATTAAATCATAAGTTTAATACTCTCATTAGTACCATAAGTTGTAGTAGTTTCTCCATTATGATTCTACCTTATTTCATATTCTCTAACTCTTCTCATGATGGATATAATAAGTGTTGGTATTATATATGTGGGATATTGTGAATTGTAAATGGAAGAAGGAATCCATACATATGAATGAGAATAAGAAGTTCCATTCTCCATTTGTAACACCCCCAAATTTTAATCCTAAAAATATTCATTTGAAAATAATAATGCAAAAGCTAAAATAGGATTTGGGAAATGTTACTGCCACAAATAACACAAGATAAATGTATACCATCTATTTCATATTAGCTGCAATGCTAAAACATATCTAACAAAAATTCAAACAACATCTACACTGTAAGGATAAACTTCGACAATGAGATATTCACAGGCAGATGGCAAGTGAATAATTTCACTAAATAAAATCATCATTGAATAAATTAAGGAAAACTAATGAAATAATCCTAGATTTTAAAAGCTTACCAAAGTAATGAGAAATTTAAAATTTAATTACAACACCCTTGAAAATTTAAATACAACTCTTAAAACTTCCAAAATAAATATAGCCTAACAAAGATAAATATTGAGGGATCAATCTCCGGATTGCCTACTCTCTTAAGCGAAAACTTCAACCCAAAAATAATATCCAATCTCAAACCTTCACAAGAGGTTTGCTCCCCACCATCAGTGGATCGTTACAAGGCCTATTCGACCAAGGTAGTATCAGTACGAGTCCAGTACTGAGTAAATCACGACTATCTAACTCATGGAAGAAAACATAATGCACATAAGATATGACAATCTTTAGCTTAAAATACTCATACTTAATTATACATGTGATACATATACCATTCCACTGATACAATATCTCATACTCGATTACATATGTGATACATACACCATTCAACTCATATAGTAACTTATTCTCAATTATACATACAATACGTACACCATTTTACTTATATAATAACTCATGCTCGATTATACGTATGATACATACAATAGAATATAGGGTCACAGACTCATGCTTATAATATATGATACATACAAGAAAATCATGATCACATACTAAGTAGCACACACTACCCTAAAAGGTATCATTCTACACACAAGGCCCACATGTGATTTTAATAATAGATCATGTGATAATTAGATACAAACATATATCGTATGGTATCACTAATATAAGGGAGGGTGGGAGACAACCAAGAGACATGCATAAAAAAAATATAAAGCCTATGAGTGAACGAGAATAATTCATTATTATATTTCTTTATTGTGATCACAATTATTTAATTATATTATCTTGAGGAAGGAGACTTAAAGAGATCTTAACAACTAATCTAGTGCTCGAACAGTACTAGTCCTAGTTGACCCGCCCAAAAACATAACCAGACCACTAATAAATAAGACACCTAATCACTTAAGTATGCATACCCCCTATAAGACCGAAATATGTCGAAACACCTATAGAGAAGAAAAGGGCCTCTCCAGACCTTGTAAGGCACTCATGATTACAGAATAAAAAAACACCGGAATGGTACCAAGTGAATATCAAACCTAATTCAGATAGCTACCCGGAGTGATATAAGTCCAAACTCAAGATCTTTTACTTTAAGTGATTAATATTTTATTCAAGGATTTAACTAATCATAAATTGGGCTCACATAACAGCACTTAGTTCACTTCCATCAACACAATGAATTTTCATTATTATATCATTTTCAAGTGGCATTAAAGCCAAGCGACATTAAAGCTGATAAATCTCAATCAACATTAAAGCCAAACCAATATAATCCAAGCGGCGTTAAAGCCGAACCAATCCAAATGGTGTTAAAGCCAATCTATTCCAAGGACATTAAAGTCGAACTAATTCAAGTGGCATTAAAGCCAATCAATTCCAGGGGCACTAAAGCCAATCCAATTCATGTGGCATTAAAGCCGAATAATTTCAAGTGGCGTTAGAGCCGAACAATTCCATGACATAAAAATACAACATAAGGTATCATGTAATTTCAATCCATACTCAACCCTTCATATACTCACAGAAATACAATATTTAAGCAGCATACTAACATGCATTTACATTGAGGCAATAAATTCATACATACATACAGTTACCACACAAGAATACAACATATGCTTGATATAATTAAATAATTAAGCATACTCATCACCTTCCACTCCAAACAGACATACATTCTAGATTCTGCCATAAGTAAAAGTAAGTAATGACTTACCTAAACCAGAAGCTAGCTAAGCAAATTGAGAAAGATAGAGAGTTATCAAGAGTTTGACAATCCATAAGAAAGTTTTCCTAGATCACCGATGGAAATCATAACTAGGTTAGAAACTATCTTATTGATTAATAATTCAATTATTATGATTAAATCAACACAAGGGGACATAAACAATCTTTCTTGTAAAATATGTCCAAAACCTGGGACTCACGAGTGTCACTTTATTAATATTTAAGATTAAATACATATCACTTGGTACATTTCAAATAGATTTGAAAAGTTAAGGAACGGACAATAGAAGATAAGTTATTTTATTGAAAATGATTTACTGGTTAGATTTTACAGCGCAAAAGACAAACCAACCATTTGCAGAGAACCAAATCAAACCCGATAAAATAAAACATAAGTCAAATGATTTTAAATCAAAGCTGGAAATCGATTAGGTAAAAGACACATAGCATAATCAATTTTGTAAAACCATCTCCAAAAATTAGAATTTTTAATGCCCAAGCTACGAGCCGACTAATTAACTTTTATTATCTTAAACTGATAGCTTAAGAGGAAAATTAAACTAATTTTAAATAAATCTAGATAATCAATTTCAATGAAATAATCTTTCGTGTAGCTAATTCAAGACAATCAATTTTCGAAATTAGGGTTTCAAAGCCCAAGAAATAAACTCAGGTAATTCAAATCAATTAACTCTAATTGAAGGTGTTAGAATGCAATTAAGACTATTTCAACTATTTCTATAAATTCACTTTTAGAAAACTAACTACACAAATGACCAATTTTATAATTTCACTTAAAATCTTGGGTTTTAGGCTCGAAAATGCAATTCGGTTGAATTTTATTAATTTAATCAAGTTGAATGTTTATCAATGCAATTAGACATATTTTATAACATATTATATAATCAATTGATCAAAAATAATGAAAGAAATACCCAATTCAACACAATTAGGATTTTTGAGCCCAGAATGCAAATTTGGTCAATTTATACTAAAATACATAAATTGACAGTTCGGAATTGTAATTAAATATATTCTAATGTAAATTATATAATCAATTGAATAAAATAACCCGATTACACAATCCAATTTAGACTCGTAAGAGTTTTGACCTAAAATTTTGATTCCAATCAATTTCACATAATTTTCCCAAATCAACACCTCTTATATGAAATTAATTACATTTTAAACGATATTATAAAATCAATTGAGTAAAACAACTCAATTATGCAATCCAATTTCGTCACACACGGATTTTGACCTAGAAAGTCAGTTCCGATTAATTCTGCCCAAAATTCTCAAATTGATGGTTCCGACGTGAAATTAGATATATTTTAAAGTATAATATAAAATCAATTTATCCAAAATGGCTTAATCGGGTGAACCCAAAAAATCCGGGCATAAGCAGGCTAAAAATCTGATTTTTACAAATCAACCAAATACGCTATAATTAACCATTCTAAATCAATCATACAACATATATATACATAATCAAACAATCAATTTAGCTTATCATAAACTAATTCATACTCAATTAATCAAAACAAGGGTTAGGGTTTTTATAATTTTATACCAAACATAATTAGCAAATCAGAACAGGTAAAGACCAGAGAAGATTCGCCGGAGGTCAAAGACCACTCGCCGATGACTAGCTAGGCTTATGGTAACCGACTAGCGGTGACACAACCTGGTCTCATGATGCAACTTTGCTCCTCAGTGTTGTGGTGCTCCCGCTCATATCGCTGAAGCTGTGCGTCGTTGGTGGTGGCGTCGAGCAATAGTGGCTGAATGGCGGTGTTGTAGTGGGTGGAGGATGGTTAACAATGGAGGAGCTGGGAGAAGGAGATGGCAGGTTAGGGTTTGGTGTGTAGAGAACAGGGACAGGTCAGGGAGAGAGGGAAAAGAAAGAGGGAGAGAAGAAGAGGGAAGATAGGGGCCGGTTGGGATTTTTTTTTTAAAATACAAATATACAAATAGATACTAACATATAAAAATATTGTTAGAAGATTTTATCTAAAAGTTATTTAACGAAAAATTATTTTGTGAGGATCCAAAAGCTTAAAATCGATATAAAAGCTATATAAAGAATTTCGAAAATATCTTTGGAAGAATTTACCAATGAGCCTAAAAGTATATATTATTTACAAAAATACATTATAAGACCTCGAAGAAATATTTAAAGGTGTATAATAAAATATTTAAATCAAATTCTAATAAACAGAGACTACTTTAAATAATTTTTAAAACTGGTCTTCCGCAAACCAAAAAAGGTAAAACAAAAGAAAATTAATTTCGGAAAAAAATTCATAAACAAGCTCCAAAAATCATTTTAATTTAAAAATTTTCGAAGATCTTAACGACCTCGGAAATAAATAAATTTAAAGTCAAAAATATTTTCTATGAATAAAATTATTAAAATAAATTCGACTATTTTAAATAAAAATTTTATAATTTAAATAATATACTTCATTAACGAAATATAACTCAAAAACAAAGTCGTAATCACACGATGAAGTTATAATCGAAAACGAATCTAAAATATTAAAAATCAAAATACGAGAAATAGCAGAAATACATGTTTTTTAATTGAAAATTGAAATTATATAAATATAATAAAATCATGGTCGTGAACGAATTTATCTTGAATAATCCACAACAATAATGATTAATTAAATTCGAATATAAAGTTAAAATCGTCGATAAATCCATAAAAGAATTCGAAATTAAAATAATTAAATGTTCACACCAAATTACACTAATAAAATAATTAAGCTTAATAAAATTAAATTTAAAGATATGGGGTATTACACCATTCTTCTCTATATTATTATGTATTTCTCTTTGAATTTATCAATATTACAACACGTTATCAACACGATTATACTCTAAATAGTATATATGCTTATGTGTTGATTTTGTTCAGAATGTTGGCAAATAACCATGAAGTTGATGTCAAGTTTGATCGGTGCTTGATAAAAGGGAATGTTATATATTTATTAATCATCATATTATATGAATATAATTATTGTGTGTTATACAAGACTAATCAATCCTTTTTATTTCTTTTGTTATACAAGACATATCTTGTAATCAAATAAATTTCAAGAACATCGATCTCCCGCTTAATTTGAATTGATTAATAGTTTTAAAAGGAAATATGGTATGATCCTAAAATTGGCTCAGGATAAGGAAATTTATTTTTATCTCCCCTTTATTTTATTCTTATGCTAATTAATATTTTTATTAGTTTTAATTCTAAAATTGGCTCAGGATAAGGAAATTTATTTTTATCTCCCCTTTATTTTATTCTTATGCTAATTAATACTTTTATTAGTTTTAATTCTATATATTGGCTATATGAAATTTAATTTGATCATATGTGTGATGATCTCCCTTTTAATTATAAGATGGAGGGTAAAAATAGAAGATGGTAGAAGGCTAAAAATCTTCCGTTTAATAAACTCAAATTGGATCTGATATGACCAATTCAATGATCCAAAGTGATGAATTAGCGGTCACATCTTCCATCACCATATATAGATCTCCATCACTTGGAGATGATAGAAAGCCATATAAAGTGGCAACATTCAAAAAATTACCTAAATTTAAATGTGATGGATTGGTGGTCTTATTGCCTATCACTACATACATACCTCAACACTTAAAGTTGATTGGAGAATATAGTATAAATCTCCATTACCCTAAGTTAATAAAGGGCCACCAAAAAATGGATAAAATCTTTCCGCATACCTAAAGTATGGATGGGTGATTGCACAAGTGTTGGTAGAAGCATGAAGTTCCCAACCAATTATATTATTTACAAATATGTATAAAAGGTACAAAAGGAAATGATACAATTGAGGTAAAAGCCGAAAGTTTCACCTAATGATTAAATAGTCCTAAATACCTTATGCACAATTCGATCCTAAAGATCGAATGATTAAAAGGTAATTAACACATTATGTGCAATTTGATCAAGGAGATCAAATAGTTGAAAGTTTTTTACGACTAATATAATACTATTAAAGAAGATCGGATAGTATTACATATCTCAAATGCTTTTCAATCCAAAAGATCGAACTATTTGGTAGTCTATAGAACCCCACACTAATTTTATTTTTTCATTTTCTAGTTATGTAATTTTAATTCTTGCAATTTAGTTTCTATAATTTTAAGCTTCATAATATTTAAAGCGTTTATTCTAATTTTGAAGCAGTGATGATGGATTTGTACATAATTTGTCAGCCACTTATTCATGAGACTATACACCTACCTTGAAATTAACAGTGGTCAAAATCTACCATAGTCAAGTCTCCTCCACCACCATAGTGGTTGGAATATTTACAATAGTCTCCCTATTATATTATAATTTTAGTGGGTAGAGATATTTTAATAGTTGAAGTCCAAAGCTTTCTATCCGATAAGTAGTTTAATGGTTAAAGCTTGAAGCTTCCCTTTCAGTTATTAGTATAATGGATGGAACATGAAGTTTTTGTAATACCCCAAATTGAGCGGAGTGTTATAAGAATTGATTTGGTTACTTATATCAACATGGTATACCATCCTTTTGGTGATTCCATCCTAAGAACTCCACAGTTAAGCGTGCTGGCCGTGGAGCAATTTTAGGATGGGTGACCTTCTGGGAAGTTCTGAAAATTTCTCGGAAAGTGCGTGAGTGAGGACAAAGCGCACTGAAAGGACTCGTGTTGATCTGTGGGGCCAGCCGATCAATCCGAAAGCACACCAAGGTAGCCCCCGTGTGGTCGTGTCGACTCGGGGTATTACAGTTTTCCATTTGATATAGGTAATTTAATGATAAAAGCTAAATGCTTCCCGTGTCATAGACTTAAATATGATCTAGATGATTAATTTATCCAATTGAAATGTATTTGTACATTATATTTTCAAATATGAAGTATTTTATGAGCTTAATATTGAAAAGAATGTACATGTGTATGTGACATGATAAATTTATTAAATGGTTTTTTGATTTAACAATCGAACAATAAAATTATGCATGTATAACACCTAAGTTCCCAGAGAACTTAATATGATATATGAGTATTTAATGGCATTATTACCATCAAGAATGGATAGAAGTAAGTCTAGGATAAATGCATAATATATGCATTTGGTATATGTGAAAAACTAAAAGGTATCACTAACTAGAAGTTTGTAGACCATAAAATATTATCTTTGTGGCATGAGAAATAAGATCACATTAGTGCACCAATGATAGGAAAGATCATTGAAACTTGCATGAGCACCCACATAGAATTCTAAAGATTTATTTTTTAATTGGTTATCTCATATAAACGGTATATTATTCTTAGCAAATTTATAGTCGTGATAATTTAAGAAAACATAAAATCTCCTATGTACTTGATAGAATTCAAGTTGACACATGTGAACGATTTTAAATTTACAATGCTATATAATGATGCATCAATGTAAGGTCACATGTTATATTTTGCAACAAATATTATTGGCACAAAAGTGAATAGCCATACAATTGGGGTAAAAATGCAATTAATGCTTCAAGATGGAAGCAAAACGACCTGGTAGAGTAATTGATTATGCATTTGATTCGTAGATCCTTGTTGGTGAGGTCTATAAGTGATATGCCAATATACATGCAATGATTTTTGGTATGTATCATGCAATGATTTTTGGTATGTACCAATAGCATATCACATTAACCCTCAAGCCAAGTTAATTGAGATTATTGGACAAATCTTATGTGTGCTTATAATCTCCCATGAATAGAAATTAAGCCACAAAGAAGGCTAGAAATGTTTTTTTCCTCAACCTTAGGGGGAGAGAAAAGGAGATTGAGATTATAAAGCAAGCAAGCACTTAAAAGATGTTATCCATAAGATATGGACCCAAAGAAAAATCAAAAGTGCACTTGAGTATGCTTATGCTTGCTAGATATAGCCTAGCTATAATTTACATTTGTAATGGCCAAAAAAATTATGAAACCAATATGTGTTTTGACTAAATTTCCAACCCACATAGAAGTCCTTGTGGGGAATTTAAATAAGTTAATGGTAAGTATGGTATACATACGCTAAAAGCGTATGATAAGGATCCAAAGAGTTAAACCCTCAAAAGAAGAGTTATAATCCTTTAAAAAGATAGAAAACTTGCTATATTGAATTGACATGTCCATATGAATAGATCATGAGAATAGATTCCACCGGTAAATAAAATATCCATCAATTATCCTTACACCGGTGTAAGGTGGTATGAGGTAGACATTAGTGATGTCTTTATCTAAATTGTTGCAATTGATAATAGATAAAAGTAATAATTATTCTCGATTTATTATGGAATATCATTGGATAAATTATAATCAAATTAGAATAGTCAAATATATCCGCTTAATGAGTGTGATTTGTATGGACAAGAAGTCCAACATTTGAAGGTGTCAGACTAATTGGTTATAAGTGTGTTTTTAAAGAAATAATTTAAAAGTCAATTTAGTGACACATGTCTTTATACAAAAGCCAATTTTTTTTTTGCTGATAGGGTTTTTATTGGTGAAGCTTTCAAATGTAAACACTATTAAAGTGTGATTGTACATGCAAACATAACCATATGTAATATGATATATGAAGGAAACATACTAAGTTGAAGGAATAAAATTATACTTTTTCCCTTGGCCATGGTTTTATCCCACTGGATTTTCCTAACAAGGTTTTTAATGAGGCAGTATTTTAGAGATATATTCTTAAGGGGGAGTATTATAAATATCAGAAGATGTACATCTAATGGGGAGTGTTGTAAATATTCTATTTACATATTGTAGATGTAAAATTTATGAATGTATAATGTATTAAATCATAGGTTTAATACTTTCATTAGTACCATAAGTTGTAGTAGTTTCTCCATTATGATTACACC
The DNA here is from genome assembly GCA_039764185.1 of Tamarix austromongolica. NCBI lineage: Eukaryota > Viridiplantae > Streptophyta > Magnoliopsida > Caryophyllales > Tamaricaceae > Tamarix > Tamarix austromongolica. The sequence goes on along the minus strand of CM077812.1, from coordinate 42,882,687 downwards.
GTCAACTCTACGTATCATCCACCTCCTTTCATATTCTCTAACTATTTCTCGTGATGGATGTAATAAGTGTGGATATTATATATATGGAATATTATGAATTATAAATGGAAGAAGGAATCCATACATATGAATGAGAATACAAAGTTTCATTCTCCATTCCTCTCTATAGTGTTCTATATCTCTCTTTGAGTTTATCAATATTAAAACATATAATATATTTTCGCTTTTAATTTTGGTATGTTGCAATCATATTGTCATTTGCATTTAGATATCAAAAATTGTATTCAATTTTTTGAAAAAAATGAATAATTTTAGTCTATGTATAAATATATTAATTTTTGGCCTACTTAAGAAGCAAAGCAAAAAAAGAAAAGAAATAGGAAAATAGTAGTGGAAGAGTTTTATTGTACAATACCATTTACTTATCAAATGTGGTTCGTCCATATTTATAATTTATCTGGATTAGAATAGATGGTAACAACAATAAATTTTTAAAATTTATTTAGTTAAAGAAAATAAAAATAACTATAAATAGATATTTTAAAATATTATTTAAATAATATTAATGTAGTTTAAATAAATGATGTTAAAAATTTTAGTTAAATTGATGCAAATGATTTTTTTAAAAAAATTAAATAAATGATATTTATAATCTTTTGTTAAAAAAATAAATTGGAATGATAATATTAGGTTACGGATATCTAACAAATGATACTTATATTACGTATAACCTTTTGTTAATTTTTTTTGATCCAATTATGTATAAGCTGTATTTAAAATTTCTCATTTCCTCCGTTATTTGAAAAAAAAATGAGGTTAAAAAATTATAATCTTACGAGAATAAAGATAGTTCGTTAACTCCAATCATCCCCAAGGCTCCGTTTGGATTGGGGTGAATCGAGGTAGGGGTAAACATTAAAAATTAACCTAGGTGAAGGAAATGGAGGTGAATCGGGGTGAATACTTTAAAATTCTGTTTGGATGATATTAACCTAACTTGGGTGAATCGGGGTGAATGTTTTAAAATTTTCGTTTAAATTGAGGTGAATGAAGATTATAATAATAAAATAAATGATATTTATACCCTTATATTAAATAAATAAGTCATATTGATGGGTATTTTGGTCCTATTAAGTCAAAAATTTACTTATTCTTTCACCTTCACCTCCGTTACCCCCGAAATCGGAGGTTAATAAAAACGAGGTTAATCGAGGTGAATGGAGGTGAAACATTAACTTCGATTCACCCAAGTAAAATTATTAACCTGATACCCAAACAGGATGAATCAATTCATTAACCTCTGTTAACCTCCTTCGAGTCCTTCGTTCCACCCCAAAACAAAGAGACCACGAAGGACGTCCGAAATGGAGTGAATGGGATGATGAATAAAGAGAAAGGAGAGATTATTCAACCCGGTTCAACCCCACGTTACCCTTTCCTTTTCGTCTCTTTCTCTCCAGTGCATACGCACCCAACTTCCCCAACCCAACCCAACCCAAATCAAACCCTCCATCGCTCATTTCTATCACTTTCCCTTTTTCCTCTCCACAATCCTTTGCTTCGCTCTTCATTCTTCAACCTCCCTTAGACATACCCCGTAAATTTCACTCCAATAGAAAAGTTTCCTACACACCTTCCAGTTATCTTATCTCATAACTTCTCTACCGTTTAAAAATTCAAAGTATAACTCCTTTTTCCTTAAATTTTCAGGAGGAAAATAAGAAGTGAATTCAGAAATTAGGAAGAAAAATTAAATCGTCGTTACGTTGCAGATAAATGATGGAGTGGGTGGAAGCAACAAAATTCGCACTCAAATCAAGTATTCGCTCTGAATTAACCAACAGCATGATGAAATCATCCTGTTATTCCACCCTCGCTCCTCAACTCAACGTTGATGATTTTCTCTGTCTTGCCGGAGTTAATGGTGTATTACCCTCTGAGGACTTCTCCGTAGACGAGTTCTTCGACCTTCCGGCCTGTGAGAATGACGACGGTAGAAATTCGAAAGATGGTTCCTCTGACGTTTTAGGGGAAGAAAATGAAGAAGACAACGTTTCTGGGGACCAAATTGATGATGACGGCACTCTTGCCAATTCCTCTTGTGAACCGCTTTCTGCCGCTGAACTTGCTGTCCCGGTAAACCGTTATAAATTTTCCCACCCTCATGCATAATTTTTTTTTCAAAATTTTAATTTTTACTTTTATGAATTAAATTTGGAGGAACAAAATATGAAATTTTAATGGGTTCCTTTATTTATTTATTTATTTTTATTTACCCTGTTTTGGTGGTGGTGGTGGTGGGGGGGAACAATTACTGTTTTCAGGCTGACGATATGAAAGAGCTCGAGTTATGGTCACATTTAATGGATGATTCCGTCACTGAGTCATACTCATCGTACCCAAATGTCAGTTTTCCCATGGAAACCGGCTTTAACCAGCCGGAGGGTCATACTCAACCCGAACCGTTTCATTCCAAACTCTCGTTGATTCCACCTGGTTTCCCGGCGAAACCCAGAAGCAAACGGCCAAGGACAATAACCGGCCGTACTTGGTCCTATGGTTCGGCTCCAAAATCCGAATCCGACTCATCCTCAAACTCATCGTCCTCCCCGAAGTCCGTCCTCCTGTTAAACAACCCGTTCGTTCAAGGCATGAAGTTATACGGAAGACCACCGACAGTGAAGAAGCCAAAGAAACGGGCAACGGAAACAAGTGGTTCGCAGTTGGTGGTGGTTCAGCAGCGTCGGTGCAGTCATTGTTTGGTGACGAAGACCCCACAGTGGCGAGCCGGTCCAACGGGTCCAAAGACACTGTGTAACGCCTGTGGAGTCCGGTTTAAGTCGGGACGTCTATTTCCGGAGTACAGACCGGCTTGTAGTCCGACTTTTTCGAGTGAGATGCATTCGAACAGTCATCGGAAAGTGCTTGAGATGAGGAAGAAGAAGGAGACGGTTGAACCGGAAAGTGAGTCGTCGAGTCCAATAGTGGATGCTAGTTGTGTTTTGAAGAAAAGTGGGGGACCGGATGAGGTGGCTGATTGATTGGTCATCGGTGAATGGGGATTGGTCATCGGAAGGTGTGGGGCGTTGTTGGGGCTTTTTCGGGGGGGGGGGGTGTGGGGAGGACTGGTTGCGTGCCGGTTCAGTTGTACAATTTTGAAGTGGGTGGTTGAACTTGTTGATGGGAGTTAGGCAGGTTAGTTGTAACAGATTTGCAGGGAGTTTTAGTATTTTTATTGTTATTTTTCCCTTGAGTCTGGGTTAAGCAGTAATATCATCATTATTTTTTAAGTAAACTTTAGAGATGAATTAGCATCGATTCTTAATCGTAGTTTATTTTTCCCTTATATATATATATATTTAGTACTAGTAGTATTTAATGTCATTACTTCGAGAAGATTAGTTGTAGTTTGACATTTATTTGTGATTAGGTTTGATGAAATGGAAAATTGCTCGGCAATTTTTCTTTGTATTAGTACTGTCTACATAATTATGTTAGGCCCAGTCGTGGTCGTATATTGGATTGCTTTGTTTGAAGTTTTGGATTTGGTTAGCGTGGCGCCTTTTCCGACAGGATGTGGTTCAAAAATCAAAATGGTTGAGCGGTTCAATTTGTGCGAAAGTGATCAGCGACCGCTTCCATCACTTCTCTTCCCCACCCCCACCCCGGCCCTCCTTTTCTCTGGAAGATCAGTACCTGTACTGCTTACCCATGAGACCATGAGACACTACAGTACATAGGAGTGAGGACAATGGTAGGGGGCATCATCCGGGAAACATCTCATTATAGCACGTGGTGCTAATTGAGTTGTGACTTGTTTGGAATTCGATGATCAATGTTGTTGAATTCCCACATTGCTTGTGATAGGGGCCGGTCCCCAAGAAGATGAGGTCTAGTGTAGTGTCCCCAAGAAGATGAGGTCTAGTGTGAAATTTAAAATGTGGTATTGCGATTCATCAAAATCTAACTTAGTCTTTCTATATTACTAAATACATACATAGTAGGCATATGTACACACACATTATATATTATATAGTAGATATGCTTTCGTACAAAATATTTCTAGTTAACATGGTTATTTTTTTTGTTCTTAATGTAAAATGATTGACTAAATTAAAAAAAAAATTATTATTAGTAATTTAATACATATTTCTAGTCATTAGTACATATATATCTTTCTCATTTAGGTATAAAGAAATATAACAAACTTTTTTCCTCCACTGTACCAAGGATTGAATGAGTAATTTTATTGTCGGACTATCTATGCTTTTAATAGTATTGAACTGCTTAACAAGTAACAATTCACCACAATTGATTACAAAGTATTCTATTAGTAACTACTAAATTGTGAAAAATTGTAAACAACAAAATGTATAGAAAGAAACTACAAATGACTTTTATCTTTGGAGCCCAAGCTTAGGTTAAAGATGAACAGTAAAAACTTATAAATTGAAATTCAAGTTAGAGAAACGATGAATAATATAATATTGACGAACAACCGAATTTTTCATAATAATAGACATAAGAAATTACCATAACTTTGACTATTTACAAATAATAAATTTCAAGAGACCGAGTGAATAGTAGATGATAAATTTGAGGCACCGATAGACAATGTCAATAAATAATCACCAATAGGCGCCATTTGATAAATACAAGCGAGTCCCATCATTGTTCATAGACGAATTGCTTTATATAAAATTAAAATTGGAATATTTCGAGTTCATCTTCTAGACTCTTGCTAATCCTTTGAGATTTTGGGATGAGAATACATATATAATAGTTTCTACCATAAGCCATAGTATTGGCTTGTGATTACGAATTAGATGAAAGGAAGTATTGACATTCGAAAAGCTTGTGACCCCATGTTTTCAAAGGAAAAAAATCAAAGAATGGTGATACTAAGACTTGAACGTAGAATACTAAAAAATTCTCATAACCTTCATATTAGGCGTGCTACATAAGTAGCTACATATGCAATTAGATAGGTTTTTGTTTCTTTTTATTTTATATACTTACTACTTGGAACAACTCGATGCCCTCTCAAACTAGAGGCTCTGTACAATAGCACCACTGTCACTACCCTAGGGCTGCCCTTGCTTGTGATCACCTCATGTTTTAGTCAGTCGTGTTTTGCTTTTATGTTATTCCATTTCATTTCATGTGGTCTCAACTTTAACATTCCTAACTACATTTACTTTTCTTATATGTATATTTTTCTTGAAAAGTGCACATTTTCATTTCCATAAAGAATTATACTTGTTACAATGACGCATTTTCTTATAAGAAATATTTTAATGGTAAATTATAACACCTTGGTTTTTAGGACTTGAAATTTTGTTTAAAAGATGAAGGGTGTTACCGTCACACTTGGTATAAGTCCGGTTTCCTCTACTATTATCATACTAAGTGCTAAGGCTAAAACTATTACTCCGCTTAAATTAATAATACGATTATAAGAAACAGAATAGAGAAGGCAACATATAAGTATTATGGTAATTAAAAGCAACATCAGTGATTAAAAACTCAAAAGAGAGAAAGACATGAGGACACAAGCGTCCCAAATACAACTAAAATCAAATATATTAGAAGACACCGGATAACCCTAGGCTCTCAAACAAACTACCAACTTTTGACTAAACTCAGAAGTTGCATGCAAAGACCATTGATCATTGAATAGATATCGACCCACAAAAGGGACCTTTTAGTACAATAGTACTTAGTAACCCTTTATACTAAATCAAAATGAAAAACCAACATAGAATACATGTAAGGCATCACAATATTATATGGTATAAAACATCAAATTGTATATGTATTAGTTGAAATACGATAATAATTCATATAACCACATGCCACCAATGCCATATATTATTTATACTAGTTCGTCTTGAATTGATTGAAACTTACCAATGGAACATCTAAGATATAGTCTTGGATGTATAATTAGAGACAATATTAGCCCAAAACCAAGGCAATAACAATATATCACATACCTTATTATCATTACCAATAAATATCATAACATAGGTAAGCTCATAAACACGGATTTATAATGGCTTGTTACAACATATACTCTTAGATGTATAAGCACAAATCAATAATGACTTATTACATTAAAGGCAGGCACGGATTTAGCTACCAAAATATAGGTAGGCATGAAGACCGCTATCAAAATACAAGTAGGCATAAGGACTGCTACGGGATCATAGATAGGTACAAAGGCTACTACCGAATCACAGGTAGGTACAAAGGTTGCTACTATATTACAGGTAGGCACAAATTCTACTAATGAACCAGATATAGACACAAAGGTTGCTGTTGAACTACAGGTAGGCACAGATGCTACTACCAACCAATCTAATAACTCATCAATCATTTCTATTTTTATTCACACAAGGGGAGATCAATTAACCTTAAAATACCAAGGTACTTTAGTTATAGCAACGCATTAAAGTAACATAGTATCCTACTGACTATCAACCCAATGATGTAAAGGTAGCCCTGTTGCAATGGTAAATGAAGGTAACACAATACCCTACCAATAAGGATACCTAATCCGTAAGTATGCATGCTCCCTATTATTCCATATAACTAAATAGTAATATATAGGGCGTCGCTGGGGCATTAACACACTCTATTAAAAATCCATAATCAACCATGAGCTAAACCACATCTTTAGGGTAGTGACCTCTAAAAATTCACCATTTTCAATCTCAAGGTCTTCACTTTAATTGTAAGTATTTTATCAAGGTGACCACGAAATTACATATAAATCACATAGATCTAAATTTTCATATTTAATTAATTGTACTCATTTCTAATTGTTCCAAGACAACCATGATAAAGATCATTACTAGGGTTAATCATATAAATGTAATAAGGCTATCCTAGGCTCAATTATTCATGTTTGGGTGCATTAGATTAAAAATGACCAAAATGGCCCTGAGGTCAAAATTACTACATTAACATCCTCTTTAATTACTAAATTATCATTAAAAGGTTAAACCATAATAATTAAATTAATTTATCATGTAGATAAATTATCAGATGAGCTAAATAACCAATTTTCCCTTATTCAAGATTTTGCATATAAAAGCCTAACATGCATATCTAATACGTTTCAAAACACATAATCTCATGCTCTACAATAGATAATACAAATTAGACATATCTGTTAGGATAAATATCATAACACACCCAAAATGACCAAGTTACCCCTTAGGCACACGTCCATGATTATTATTCCATAAATTTATCTAACATGCTCATCCTATTATTTTCCACATATATGTCATTTATTATCATAAAAATAATTTTGCCATAATATTTTACCCTAAATATTTACATATGATAACATACTCTTTTACCAATTTTTAGGATATAATAGATACACACATAATTATAATTTCACAAATCATGCTTAACATATCTTGAACACAAAACCCTAATATGCTATCATGCGATGTCTAAGATTTTAATAGAGTATAAAAGTTACCAAAATTCTAGCAAAAATACAAAATAGCAGTATCCTACTAAATACTATAAGATTCAGCTAATCAACTTTCGTACCTAAAAATAATGCCAAAATTACCAAATTAATATAATAATAATAATAATTATTATTTTTTTAAATTACTAAAATACCCTTCCATTTTAAAACTCTATATATATTTTTTTTTACCAAAAACTCACTCACGTTGTATGTGCAGCATGGGCCATGCACACAAAGAGGGGGGTGCGGAGTTGAAAGTGGTGTAGGTGAGAGTTAGGTGTGGAGATGGTGGTGGTCGGGCGGTTCTGGTCTATGGTGGAAGGTGGCGGCATTGCTGCAAGGGAGGTGTTGCAAGAGGCTTTCTTGGTGTTGAAAGGCTGTAGGGGTGGCTCGGTTGAGAGGAACTAAGGTTGAGGGTGGCCGTGGTGGCATAGGAGCACGTCAGTGCAACATAGAAAGGAGGGATGGGAAAGTAGGGTGGAAGGGAGGTGGTTGTGAAGGAGGTGGTGCATGGTTGGGGTTCTGCAGATTAAGAGACCAAAAGGATTGACACATTTTTTTCCCTTAGCTTGGTGCAACTATAATTTTTTTGTTTCCCATGGGGTTGCTATAGGAGAAATTACCACAAGGATATGGCAGGGATTGACAAAAAATGCCACAAAGATGGAGAGAAGAAAAACAGGGGTAGTAGGGGAGAAAAAAGAAGAAGAAGAAGAAGAAGAAGAAGAAGAAGAAGAAGAAGAAGAAGAAGAAGAAGAAGAAGAAGAAGAAGAAGAAGAAGGGGAGGTCGACGACTACAAGGTTGGCTCGTTCGATGATAGAGGGTGTGGTGTAGGGTGGTGATGCAAGGCATGGTGGTGGTTTATGCGAAACCAAATGAAGTCAAGGAGAAGGGAAAGTGGAAGAAGGTGTTGTGTAGACTATTTGGTTGAGGAGATGTAGGGTTTGTACACGTTTGGGGAGGGGTGGTGGTGAGTGTCGAGCAAACCAAGCGGAGCATAGAGAGAGAGAGAGAGAGAATTGGTGTGGTGGTGTTGTTCCGTTTTAGCAAAACCAAACAAAGATGAGAGAAGAGAGAGCCGGGGAAGGCAAAAATGGCTGGTGTTAGGTCGCATGCAAACAAGAACAAACAAGGTCGAGAGAGGAAGCAGGGGCAACTATGGGGCTGGGATGTGTTTGGTTGGGTTGGAAAGGAAGGAGGTTGGTTGCGAGCAAGGAAAGAGAGAAAGAGAGGGAGAGGTGCATAGGATATATATATATATAGATAGATAGATAGATAGATAGATGGAGAGAGAGAGAGAGAGAGAGAGAGGTGAGTTGTTTGGTGAGGGAGGTAATGGAGCATGGGTCGGCAAAGAAGGGTAGATTGATACGTATGAGGGAGAGGGATGCTTTGATAGGTAAGGGGTATGAGTGTTGCGTAAGGTAAGGTGAAGATAGGGAGAATGTTTAGGGGAGTAAAAGAGGCATTGTAGAGAGGTTAGAGGGTAAAAATGGTAGGGTAGGGTAGAAATATATATATTATAATAGTTTTAGGTTTAGTCTAGATAGATTAAGGTATCAGGTAGAAAATATATCGGGTAAACAAATTAGATTTATGATAGGTTTAAGAAAAAGAAAAGAGATAAAATAATCGAAAAAAATATTTAAGAATTTATTTAGATTATGGATCACATGTTATTAATAAAATAATTAGACTAAGGTTTAAAGGTTAGTTTTTTGAATAAAATGGCTAAATACCCAAAAACAAAGGTTACAAATTTTGGGGTGTTACATGAATGTGATACCTAAGTGGTGTACTTGTTCTTATGGACTCTTTATGAATAATAAAGAAAATATAAGAAGTATGCCTCTAAACTAATTATATGATATAATAAGTAATATTACTTTGAATATTTTCTTCATTTTCACAATTTTAAGATTCTTACAAGTACTATAGGAAAAAATAAGAGCGACGCGATACTAAAAAAGTAAACATAAGGAATACCTTCTAGAAAATATTTGTGAAGCTAGATGAACATATGTTATTAAAATTGTGTGATTAATTTGCATAATAGCCATGCTATTTTATTTATAATATAATATAATATTTTGTTTTATTTTCCTTAAAGCAAATTCCTTATACCTTTGTGCTTGAGCGTCTTTGTTTCATAATCTCATATTTGATTTGAAGTGATAATGTGATTGAAGTAATAATAACATGTGGGAGGACTATTTTTATTTTTATATGAAAGTTACATAAGTATTAATAGTGTTTAACAATTTATATGGACTAAAATGAATCAATATATACTGAAAATTTTGATCGTGTCATATTTCAATAAGATATACTCTTATAATATCTTTTTATTTTTTTTATAGATTTAATCTTATACATTTGTTTCTTATTAATCATTTATTAATTTAATTATGAATAATATTAGTCTTGTTAATTAATTTATTTATTTTTACTTACACTTATAGTTAACATTATTTATAATTATGATCATTATTATTGTTATAAATAATTTATTTATCATTAAAGTTAACAATTATAAATAAAATATTTTTATAATTATAATTATGCAGAGTGGCGTCTACGTGCAGGGCATGAAGGAAGGAGAAGAAGGAGAATCTTGGGCAAAGTTTCTCAACAATAATGGAGGGAGTGAGTGAGTTAAGTGGACATTAAATTACGCAAAGAGCTTTGGAGTATATATATGCATGGTTTTGTGCATGAGGAGAAATGACAAAGGGCATGCACATGGATAAAGAGAAGGCATGATTAGGGGAAAATGTTGGGAAAAAATTTAATGAGGCACATCCCAAGATTTGTGGGAGAAGATGGCTGAGATGGTCAGACGTTGGGGAAGCTTGACAAAGGGCATTTTGATCAGGGAAAGAAAAAAAAGAACATGCAAGGCTACAAAGGAGAGGGAAAATCAAGCAAGAGAAGAAGAAGAAAAAAAAGAAAAAAGAAAAAGAAAATGGAAAAGAGAGAGAAAAAGAAAGATAAGTGTGGGGCTATAGTTAGGATTAAGTTTAAAAATTATAAATAAAGAATTAAGGTAAGATTAAAATATTAATCATCCAATATCAGTATTAGATTAGCATATAAATGACCAAAAATAAATATTATAATTTGGTTAAGCTATCATTTTTTTGGGATTAAGAATAGATGAAAATTTGGAGTATTATACTACCAGATACTACCCCTTTAATAGAACATAACCCCAAAACATAACACACTTGTGCCGAAAAGCTTTTGATGTGACTCATGCATATCCTTATCTATCTCCTAGGCTGCCTCCTCTTCTCCATAGCAGCTTCAAAGAATATTCACAAGTGGAACCGAGCTCATTCGAGTCTATCGTACATTGGTGTTAAGAATTTATAAGGGCACCTCCTCATAGGTCAATGAATCATCAAGCTCAATCTCCTTGAGTATAATCACATAGGAATTATCTGTAACGCACTTCCTCCGCTGCGAGATGTAGAAGATGTAATGAATTTGGGATAATTTTAGAGGAAGTGCTAAGCGGTAAATAAACTTGCTGACCCTATCAAGAATCTCATAAGGACCAATTTATCTTAGACTTGTCTTACCCTTCTTACCAAACCTTTGTACCCCTTAGTTGGTGAGACCCTCAACATAACTCCATCCCTTAGTTCAAATCCTTCACTATGATGCCTTTGATCAACATAACTCTTCTATTGACTTTGAGCTTCCCGCAACCTATCTTGTATTAATCGAACCTATCGAATTGATTCATCAATCATATTCGGTCCAAGTACAACAACCTTTCTAATATCTCTCCAACATAAAGTTTTCTAAAGCTTGTGACCATACAACGCCTTAAAGGGCACCATCCCTATACTAGAGTGATAATTGTTGTTGTAAGAGAACTCCACCAAATGTAAATGATCCTCCCAACAGCCTCAAAAGTCCAAAACACACACTCGTAGCATGTCCTCGAGTGTCTGAATCATCATCTTAGTTCACCCACTTGTAGTTGGGTGAAAGGCGGTATTCATCATCATCTTTGTGCCCACAGCCTTTTGCAACTTCTCTAAGAAGTGTTAAAGGATTCTTAAATCCCTATTAAAGGCTATGTCAGTAGGTGTACCATTCCAACTCACTACAAACCTCACGTACGCATTGACTAATTGATTTATACTCCCAGTTAACTCCATCGACATAAAAGCTATTGACTTAGTCAATTGGTCGATGACGACTCAGATCGTTTCACACCTATTGCGAGCCCTTAGTAGTTCACTTACAAAATCCATCAAGATGGAGTTCCACATCCATCTCGGAACATCTAAATATTGGACCAATCTTATAGTTCTACAATGCTCGAACTTGACCTTCTGACATGTCAGACACTTTGACACAAACTCCGCCACCCCTCGCTTCATATGAGACCACCGATAGATCCTCTTGGGGTCATTACACAATTTATACCCTCCTAGGTGGACATAAAACAAATACTACAACCCTCCTCTAAAATATGACACTTCAAATTAGTGTATCTTCAAGGTACTAACCAACTACCCTTGTAGCGAATGCTACCATTCTCATGAATTTGGAATCCCCTAGCTCGAATCTCATCAAATACCGTCGGTGTAATCGTCAAAGCACTCATTCAAACCTCCAAATCTCCCCATCGGATCAACTATATCCCTATCTCATCAAGCTCCTCAAACAACTGATTAGCCACCACACAAGAACTCAATGAGTGAGATGTTTTCCTACTCAAGACATATACAATGACGTTGGACTTACTCTCGTAATAGGATAACTTGATATCATAGTCCTTCTCCAGCTCTAGTCATCTCCTTTATTTCATATTTTAACTCCTTTTGAATGAATATATATAAAAGGCTCTTATGGTCGGCCAAGAAAATATCTTTGTGTGGTAAATTAACCATAACAATATCTTTCTGTTGTAAATATGTGACAATTTAGTTAATGAAATATATTTTCGTGACAAATTTGTGGCAAGTTAGCCATGAAAAATATATTTTTCTATGATAAATCCATGTCGAGTTAGCCACAAACTATTTTTTCATGACAAATTTTTAGTGAGGTAACCATAAAAGTATTCTTTCATGGAAAATTTATAACGAGTTGGCCATAAAAAGACTTTTTGACGGCAATTCATGATAAGTTAGCCACATTTTTTTTTCATGTGATAAATTTGTGACGAATTTGTCATGAAAATACTATTATGTGACAAATTTACTGTTACTTCATTACAAAAATATATTTTTCGTGGTAGATTAGTCAGGTATATTTTTTTATTGCTAAAAAGTGAACATAACCACTAAATTTTTATTTTTTTTGGTTATTTTTACCAAACCCATAATATTATCATTTTTGTGGCTTATGTCACATTTTATTTTAGTAAATAGATTATATGAAATAAAGGGCTAATTTTTTTTATCCCAATTATCCCATGCGAAATAAGAAAATGATAAGAAACGCGCGAAAGAGAAAAGAATAGGGAGGTTTGGCTTCTTTGATGCGCAGGGTAAAACAATTCGGAGACAAGCTTCGTGTTGAAGGCTGTCTAGACTCCCGAGTGAGCGAGCGAGCAACCATGACCATGAGACGTTTTGCATGCATAACGGATACCTGTGTAAATACGTGCAGATGCAAATTGATGAGTGTAGTGGCCGGTGGTGGGGCTTGGCTAGGAATATGGATGTAGGGGGCAGCACTGAGCCATTGAGTGTGTGTAGACTAGCGAGTAGCGAGCTATGAGCCCGTGATATTATTATAACATTGCGGGAATCGTAAGGCAAATCTAACAAATAGAAACCGGCCGGCATCTTTTCTTTCATTTTTTTAGGCGTCCGCGTCTGCGGCTAAAATCTACGAAACATATCATCCACTTAAATTTTAAATTTAAATTAAAAATTAATTTATATATATATATATATATATATATATATATATATATATATTCATGTAATAACTTTTTTTTTATTAATTAAGTAATACAAACTAATAATAATATAAAATACAAGAAAATTGTGGCATAAGAAAGTATATTATTTATTTATTTATTATATTACCAATAAATAATGATGATTGTAATAGAAATAATACTAATAATAAATTTATTATATTTTTATGCCATAATTTTCTTTTATAGTGTATTATTATTAGTTTATATTATTTAATTATTAAAATAAAATAAAATTAGTACATTAATATACATATATTTTAAGAAAAATATAGATTTTAATTTGGATTTAAAATTTAAATAGATATCATTACTCAAATCTACGGGTATAATACTAAACTTGCAGCAGCTGGCTTTACAACTTGCGCTAGTAGTTGAAATGTCAGAATTATGGCGCCGTTGGTTAGCTATTATTCAATTATAAGCAAGCTGCGTTTTTCTTCTGTTTCTGAAAACGAGACGAAACCGCGGCGTGCATGTTTGATCGCGATTTGAATACATTACGATCCACCACCGACCGGGCGTGGAGGTGATGCTTCCTACTAAACCGTAAATCAAACTCATGTTTTCAGAAAATGGAAGTGAGGGAGGGAGGGGGAGCACACGAAGGGGGAAGGAAGAAAACAAAAATGAAAAAGAAAACACCCTACTTAAGAGGTAAGAGCGTCGATTAAGAAATGACGTGAGAAGAGTAACATCTATCTCGTAGGTGGTAAAATAAGTCTATATTTATAAACTTATCTTATTAAAAATTTAAATTAATTTATTCACTTAGTTAAATAATTCAAACTTAATTATTATTTTAATTTTATTTATTAAATCGGTCGAGCTTGAATTAGAAAATAGTTAGGTCAATTCGACTAGATTCATTTAAGATTCTAAAAAAATTCGTGGTTGATTGTCACGCTCGGACATTAATCGTTATCGTATCCAGAGATGGTTGTGCAATAACTTGATTGTCGTCCATTTTTATTTTGCTTTTTACTTGATAAGTAAGACTTTTATTTTATTAGTTAGGGGTTACGTACTGATATCATTGCTCCCCACCTTCTAAAAAGGGTCGGGGAAGTAAATTTTACTATTCATTTGCCTAGGCTCCTTGTAAAGAGTACATACACATCTTCCCGTCATCCACCACCACCACATCAGCATCCGGGGGCCGGGGCTATTTCTGCCCATCAATGCCGGGCGAATAAGCGATGCACATCACAGCTAAACAACGAAAAACAGCACTCTTCTCTGAACCAAGACAGCCCACCCATGTCAATCAGACTCAATTAAGGTACCTTACCAAGACGTCAAATCAAAAAAACTTGTCCCCCACACCTACGGACGCCTGTAGCTAGACGAAATTTGGCTTACTCGCCCCGGCAGAGGTACACGAGCAAGCGGAAGGTTCCTCCGCGGACCCAGCTTTGCTAAATTGATCTGCAACATTGTTTGTGCCAGGGACGGGTCTTCTAAACAAAATCTGAAATTCAAACCCTGGTTATGCACGTACGTAGTTGATCTGAAAAGCCGCGTTCCAGGGACTGTTCTTCGGATCCCCGCACCGCCGAATCGCATTCCTTGAACCTGAATCGATCTCAACCACCGGGTGCCTCATCGATCCATTCATTCTGATGTGTGAGCGTGCATACAAAGGCCATCTAAATAGCTTTCGCCTCCGCCCTATTATT
Source organism: Tamarix austromongolica (assembly GCA_039764185.1). Classification (NCBI taxonomy): domain Eukaryota; kingdom Viridiplantae; phylum Streptophyta; class Magnoliopsida; order Caryophyllales; family Tamaricaceae; genus Tamarix; species Tamarix austromongolica. The sequence continues at coordinate 42,867,562 of CM077812.1, read as the reverse complement.
GCGAGCATAAGGGCGATCTAAATAGCGTTATTCCACAATTTTATACTGAAACCTGTCCTTGACTGGGCCTGTCCGCCGACGATCGTAATACTCCATGAGCGTTCTCGAAAGACACCACAACATGCCTGTCTCCGGATCTCACTTGCTACAGGGCAGGCAGCGTAGGAGCAAGTGACTTGCATCCTCACGTGCAATTCCCCCTCTGACCAAGAACATCCATGTTGGGGGATTTTTTTCCCTGAGGGGCTGAACAGCAAATTTTTTTGATCCCGTGCGGGATTATACTCAACCAGAATCTTTTGAGAAAAGGGCTTACGATTGCCGTCCATATTTTAATCTAGGCCCGTAATTTTTCCCTCAAAAATTGTAAATTATTTTTTCTTATCAATATTAAAGTAGAAGGTGATGTTCTTGGACTGTCGATTTTCTCCCTAATTAATGACCAGAAAATCAAAACTCTCAATAATTTTAATAATGAAGGTTCGTTGCCTATCTAGTACCTGCTGGCTGCTGCATGCAAGCGCAGCAAATTTTTTGCTTTGGTTTCAATCATTCATTAATGTCGATCGATCGGCTCAAAAAAGAAAAAAGAAATTTCATTAATGTTGTTAATTCTGAATTTTCCTGATACTAATAGGCCACGTCATTACCAAATTAAAAAAAATTATATATATATATATATATATATATATATATATATATATATATACACACTTTACTAATTTAGTCTCACATTCAAGTCTCTCGGTACCCTTCTTGTACTCGGTATTCATTAATTTTGTGAAAGACAAAATTCGTACTAATCTATATTTATTGCTTCTTTTTTCTTTCTTTTCAACACATGATCCAATCAAATAGCTAGATAACCTACCTAAGAAGAGAACCATAACTTCGGGACTAACGTCGGCAATCCTTCTCCAATACGCTAGGTTAATTTTTATTGTGGACAAATAGAATTAATAAGCCGACTTCGTAATGAGTTTATATTATCTTATTTAATAAATAAGTTTAAAAATAAAATTTAAAATTGATCTAAATTTTTAATAAATCAAACAGAATAAAATTGTGGTAAACGAATCGAGCTTACAAACTTTTATACTGTAAATAAACTTGAACCTTATTTTTAGGTTCGTTTAACTAAATAAACAAATTGAGTCGAACTCTTAATGATCAGACAAATCCAATAAGCTTATTATTCGATTCTTTTCACTTACAACCTTAGGAGCAAAGGTACTTCCCCCTCTCCATCACTAACCTAAAGGGAAAAAAAAAGGAAAAAAAAGGGTTAACACGTGCTATATCTAATACCTAACAAACAACTGTTAGCTTGTCACCAACCAAAAAGGTGATGCTTGGCTTTCTTTTGATTAATCAATTATGTTTTGCTTTGATAAAATCCTTACAAATGATGAAATTCAAAAAATGATAAAATTTGGAAAATGATTTACTTTTAAAATTCTACGTTACTAAATCTATTATTTGAATCGAGTACTTAAATATTAAAATTTTTAATTTTGATATTTTTCATTCTCAAACTTTGGATAGACTTATTTATAGCACTTTTGATTTTATTTTAGTAATGAGACTTTGTAAACATATGATAAAATTATTTTAAAATTTTATTTGTTGAAATTTTAACATGAATTTGAAAACTTTTGTGGTGTATCTAAAATTTATTTTATGTTAACTAAACAAAGTATTTAGGTTAAAGAAGTTTGTAAATTATCTTTTGAATTGAAATTTTTCTTAAAGCTTTTTTTATCCAAACAAAACCTTATGGAGCTAATGAGGTAATATATTCTAACATTTTAAGATATGTATATTAATTTTGTAGTTTATTATAAATTGTAATAAAAGATAATAGTAATTTTAAAATGTTCAAAAAATAATAAGACTTCTCCTTCAATATCATCGAAATATCAACTATAAGTCAAAATACATATTATTATACTTAGGGAAAATAAATAGAGAAAATTAAGGCAAAGGTGAGGAAGAAAAAAAAGTGGAAGGCTTGAGCAAGGTTGGTGCATGATGGAGGGACAACGACGGTGTGGCGGCGGCAGCAAGGATGGTGCTAGTGTGGTGTTGGGATTGCTAATTAAGGTGGTGGTGATTGTTGGTGGTATGGTGGATATGGAGTCGATGATGGTTGGTAGCAAGGATGGTGGTAATATGGTGTGGGGATTGGTGGTGGTTGGTGGTAGGGAGTGACTGGTGGTGCTTGGTGGCCAGTGGCAGGGACAATGGAATGGTTGGAAACTTATGCAAGGAGAGATGGTAAAATAAGGAAAAGCGAATGTGGAGGTTGGTGGTTAGGCTCTACAACAAGGGTAAGGGTTGGAGGAGAAGGGAAAAAGGAGGAGAAGGGGTTGATAATAATGGTGGTGTTGGCGACGATGAGGTAAGGAGGTGTATGGTTGGTGGTTTCTTGATAGGAGAAAGGGAAAGAAGGAGGATAAGGGATAAGGTGGGGAAATGTCGATGGCGACGGTAGGGTAGAGAGGAGGAAGAAGGCAAGACAAGTGGTGGTGTTGGTGGCGATGAGTGACGATGAAGAAATAGAGCTAGAAGCAAGAGGGATGAATGGGCTTAGTTGGGTTCTCGATAAGGAAAAGAATAAAGGAAAGGGGAAAAGGGAGAAGGTTATAGAGAAAATATGCATGGTTGTCGAGGGAAGAGAAAGAAGGTGACGTGGAAAAGTTGTTTAGGCATTTAAATGGGCAGGTGGGGGAGTGGTAGAGGTGCAGGGGCTGAGTGTTGGAGTAGGGAGTTTGATGCAGAAGATTATAACCAAGCAATCTTCTACAACCAGGAGCTTTTGCTTTGAAATTACAAGTCACAAAAACACCTCAAAACTTCGACTCTTCAACTTGATTTTGATGATACTCGATATTCTTTTGTAGGGTGGCGTAGATCTACTCTAAGATCTAATATCTTCTAATGAGAAATCTCCTATTTGTTAATAGAACACTCTTGCTACTCTTCAATATGCTTAATTGAAGAAGGAGAAGAGAAGAAGAAGAACACACTCTCTAGTGTAAAGTCTCTCTTTCAATTATTTTATTTACATAATGGCTACCGAGATTATTGATTACAAGTGTTTATATATGCATGCACCCATACAGGCCTTTTCATTAATAAGCCCACTAATCAACCATTATTAATGAAATTAACTTCTAATGCACAACACACACATATTTAAAAAGTTACAATGACAATTTACAATTATTACAAAGCATACAATAAAATAACAAAGTTTACAACTTTAATAATGTACTATATAGATGTAATCATATGCAATTTAATTTTATATCTTGTAGCCTTGTTCTTCCTTACACTTTGTAATCCTTGTAATGACATTCCCATTGCCTCATACGTCAAAGATCTTTAACAACATGAACTTCTTGCAAACATGTACAATGCTTATAAGAATTACTCGACAAAACATTAGAAATATAATAATTTTCAAGTACAATGAGTTCCGTTTTCAAGTATGCTAATTCTTCTTGTTCTTCATCATTTGAATAATAAGATTGAGAATTTTCTAGAGATGCCCCTGCATCAGAGTTGGTATAATGCAGAGGGCATTCAACAAAGAATAAGGGTTGTAGGGGTACATGGCCAAATAGGGAAGGGACGAACGATGGGGGTGTAGGGTTCAAGCTTGTTTAGTCAAAAGGGGAAAGAGGAAAGGGAAAGGAAGAAGGAGAGGAAAAGGAAGTGATGGGTGGGACACAAGCTAGGGAAAAATTAAAAAATGAGAGAGAAAGAAAAAGGAAAGGGGAAAAGAAAAAATTTTGGGGTTCAGATTAGGATTAGGTTTAGGTTTAAAAATTTAAGGAATGAATCTAAAATTTTATCTATTAATTATCTGAGGTTATAATTAGACTAAAAATAATAATGACCCAAAAATTATGATTTAGGTTAAGTTAAAATATTAATTAGTTGAGACTAAAATTATATAAAATTTTGAGGTATAACAATTGCACTAATGCTGTTAATAATGACCATAGTAATATATGATGGGAATATGCTAGGAGAAATTGTAGTCCTAGTCCTGATTCTACTCTAACCCCGATTATGTGTACTACATAGAATGGAATGAAGGGAAAAAAGGAAAGAGAAACTTAGACAATGATATATTAGGAAGTAAAAAGAGATATACTAGGAAGGTTGGAGGATCTACATCATTGATTGAGAGACTTGATAATATGACACAAAGCATTGAAGACAGGAATGCTGAAGAAATTTTTAATGAACCCACACAAACTATCATGGATTCCTTAACAAATTTAATGATAATACCAAATTTAGTACCTAATTCTCCCGAGTTCTATTTTGCATGTTCCTTGTTGGAAGATACAATAAAGAGGATAATCTTTCGTGGTTCTCCAAATGATGAGTCAAGAATCAGATGGATAATGTTTCAATTTCATCATCAATAGGATTAATTATGATTTTATATTAATACTTTAATTGATGAATATATTTTGTTCTAATCATGTACTAACAGAAAAACTTGATGCGTGTATGCTGTGTTTCTTTATTTTAGTGTACTTTATGTCTTCTTTTATATACTTAGGATGTTTGTGTGAAAATCTGTTCTCTTATATATATCTTTTTGATAGGTATGGTTTCTCAGGCATTGCAAAATGGATCATCTAGTAAATATGACAGAAAGGATTGGCACTTATTGGTTTGTTGAATCAGTTATATGAGTTATTATTATATAAACTATATCTATAGAGCCATACATGATAGAAGAAAGGTGAATGAATGAACTATTGAATAACCATGAAAAACAATGCTTTTAATATGTTTAGAATGAATCCAATTACATTATGACAATTATGGGCTAATGTCTTCCGAAAGAATGTCAGTTTTGGAGAAAGTTGGTTTGTTTCTCTATACCCTTAGTAAAAGTGCTTCAAATTGAGATGTTCAAGAATGTTTTCAACATTCATATGAAACTATTAGTAGAGTTTTTAAAGAGTTTATGGACTCCATGGATGGCTTATCAAGGAATTTCCACCACAAATTGTCAATGATGCTAGCTACATGCCACATTTAAAGGTAATTGTACATCATTTTCTATCCTTTGTACTTATTTCTAGGAATATTATAATTTTATATTTTGTAATAGTCTTTCATATAGAATTATATCGGAGCAATTGATGATACACATATATCAATTATCGTTCTAAAGGAAGATCAATTACAATATAAAAGAAGAAAATGAATACCAATTATAAATGTTATGATAATATGTGACTTTGATTTACTTTTCATATGTCTTAACTGGATGGGAAGGATTTGTACATATTTGATTATTTTCCTAGACACAATTAGGAACCCAAGTTTGAATTTCCAAAAGCCACATGCTAGTAACTTGTCAAAATTTTGATGTTACTATTATTATTCATGAAATTCTATGATTTATGAATGAATTAATTCTAATTATATAAGTGTTATATATAATGTTACTTGGTGGACAAAGGTTACCCATAACGCGACAAATATTTAACACTATACCAAAAAGTAAGTATTACCAATCTGAGTTTCATGGTACACTTCTAAAGGGAGCTAAGGAAATATTTAATTGGGCTCATTCTCCATTAAGTCGTATAGAGAGGGTTTTTTGTGCCCTAAAGTTTTGGTGGAAGATACTAGAGAAAATGCATTGTTGTTCATTACATTATCAAAATATAAAAAAATTTCAACATCTGCATTACATAATTATATTAGAAGAAAAAATATTTGTGACCCGAGCTTTAGATTTTTTGATGAAGATCCTCATTTCATACCTTCTGAAATATATGATGAGGTTGAGCATAATTCAACGAGAGAAGATATAGAGATTTTAAGAAATTGTAAAATGATAGGAATTCATGATATCATTACTGCTAGTTTGATAGTAGAAAGAGGACGTAGATGGTAGGCCTTTATTTTGTTTTTATTTTTTTATTTATCTCATTTATAAATTTAATTGTAATAGAGTTTGGAAAAATTAATATTCTTAGAGTCATATATTAAAAAAATATTTTTATATTATACTTTTACCTTTTCCTTTGATCATGTATATATTTTTTCACATGCTTCATATATTTTTACGTGCTTGTTTGCCACCCATTAAAAATTCTCTAATTATTATTTAGCGACCATTATAACATTAAATTAGTCATGGTGTTAAATATAGGAATTGCTTAAGTTTTTTAACACAAGGAAAGAGAAAGAGAAAATAAAATAAAATATGTGAATATTTAATAAACTAATCATAAATATTGTTCAAAATCTTTACTTAAAAGAAGTATATTAATTTGTTAGATAATTAATAAATTAGAGCTCTAAGAAGCTAGAATGTATATTTGAATTAATTGCTAATATAATCTATCTACTATCTTGTATCCGTTGATTGTTAAATAAAGCTTATGCCTAAAATGAATATAAGTAGTGTTATATGTGTCTTAATTTTATATAAGTAATCGGTAAGTCATTGACAAATAAAATGAATGTACCCAAAGCTCGATACTTTACTAGTATCGGATCATAATTTTTTAAATCATAGGTCACCGTATTAAGTTACGGCGGTGGTAATAAAATCTTCTCCTATGAAAAAAAGGTAAAAATGAATGTAACTCGATACCATCGGCAAAAAGTAGGATGACGGTAAACATCCATCTTCGGAAAAAATAGTTATTGTTCTCAGTTCTCACAGGTGTCAGCTGCCAACTGTACCCTCGACTCTTCATCTACACGGTGTATCCCCTAGGTTGGAAATTGACATATTGGTTGCTGCCGCAGATAATGATTCGTGTATGATGGCCTAAAACCTGCTGATGCGTAACTTTGACCGATACTGACAACTCGTGCAAGCAAGTCCACTTAGTTGGTTGCTCTGTATTTAAGTAAAATTGACTCGATCCCAAAATTTTAATTTGAACTATCCAGTTTGAAATTTAATTTTGATCTAAAAATTTAAATCTAATTTTAACCTAACGATCTAAATCTATCAAAAAAATAATCCGAATTAATGAAGTCAATAATGTTCCGTACCTAAATAATCCAAATAAAAATAATCTAATCTTTAAAAAAATCCGACTTATATTAGAATACTAATCTCATACAAACTTACTCAATCCAAAATGATACAATTCAAATCTAATTCATATCCAAATATAATTTTAAATTAAAATCAAATTTAATATATAGAAATAGTATTTTACTTCATGTAAATTACTACATAAAAGTTAATTGACTATCTTATTAATAAAATTTTATATAAAAAATATTGTGCAACATATATAATAACAAATAAAATAAAACAAGTAAGATTATAATCTCCTCACTTTATTTAAATATCATATTATCATCAAATAGATTAAGATATAGAAATTTATATTATTATTATAAACATAAAAATTATAATTGCAAATATAATAGTTATAATATATATATATATATATATTATTATAATGACAATAATAAAATTTATATTTACATTTCTTATAATAATAATGATTATTATATTTCTAAATATTATTATTATTAATTATATTAATAACAATAATTATAATAACTAACATGATCATTATTATTATTATAGCATTCATAACAAGTATAATGATTATGTATATAATAATATTTATAATACTAACTATAATAAATAATAAAAAAATAATTTATTATTATTATTATTATTATTATTATTATTATTATTATTATTATTATTATTATCACATATATTTTATGGTAATAATTTATCATATCATTACATATATTATGATCAAAATTACTATAATATACATAACAATAATAATAAATTATAAAATTCAAATTATTTATTATATTAAATTAAGAAAAATCAATGTCGATATAAATTTTAAATTGAATTAATCTAATCCAAATCCAATACTCTTCAAACTTGAATCTAAAAAAAAATCCAGCAAGTTAGATCTAAATCCGAATTAATTATTCTTTCAACCCAAATAATTCAACCCTACATAAACCCAATCCGAATTAGACATAAATTCAAATGACACGGACGTTGATTATATGTCAAATCTAATTTAATTTAATATAAATTGACGGAATCCAAATCTAATCTGTATAACTTATTTACCATCTCCATCGTACACAAATTATGAGGGGGAAAACGGAATAGAAGATAATTGTTGTTCTATATCTATGTCACTGTCACGAGGATCCATGATGGTTTTTTCAAAGTCATTCTAGCCATTTGAAAGTTTGAGTATGATTATGTTACTGCTAATGTGGCTTAGCTCAGCTCACGAAATTCGGCAAATTGCCACCTCTTTTGATTGTGATTAATTTTACTGTTTCAGATACTTCGTCCAGTTCATGATCGATCCTGCTTGACTAATCAGCACATAATGATCTCGTCGCCATTTAACACGCTTCCGTTTGGAATGAAGAGAAAAATCCAAATATATTAGTTATTTGTGACAAAACTAGAAGGAGAGAAAAGGAGAAAGATAGAGGCAGGTCGAGTGACTTTAACTTGCATATTCTTATTCTCGTTATATATATATATTACCACTACTTTCAATTGAATAAACTATCTATGAAAGATGGTAAAAATTACTTTTAATACATAAAAATTGCTTAAGGAAGTCAAGAAACTATAAAATTTAAGTGTTAAAAAAATAGTGATATTTTTATAAATATTATATAGTTATATTTTATATTTTGAAACTACCTACAATAGACGGTGAAAACTACTTTAATTAAGTATAAGATACTACTATAAATTTTTTATGAAATTATAGTATATGAATGCTATTTTTATTTTTAAATATTATATATTTATATTTTAGGTTAGAAAACTACTTACAATAGGTGGTAAAAACTATCCTTAGTAGGCGATAAAAAATACCATAATTTTTGGGTATTGTTATATAGAAAACGTATTTTTACTTCGTGGAAAATAAATTCCGAAAGTGACCTTCACATCGGTAATTTTTGCCGAAAGCCACGATCAGCATCGGCGATTTTAGTTACCGAAACTAGCCCAGGCCATCGGCACTTATTGTCGAAATCAGGCCAAGACATCGGCAAAAACTGCCGATGCACCAAAATTTTTTTTTTCAATTTCGGCCGAAATATTTAAGTCAACATTCAGGCCATCGGCAATTATTGCCGAAACCAGGCCATACAATCGGTAATAACTGCCGATGCAGCATATATATATATATATTATTATTTTTTTAAATTTCGGCCGATAAATTCGACAATTTGTACCGATACCAGCCCAGGCTATCGACAATTATTGCCGAAACCAGGCCAAAGCATCGACACAAACTGTCGATGCACCAATTTTTTTTTTTTTTTTTAAATTTCGGCCAAAATTAAAAAAAAAAAAAAAATTGGTGCATCGGCAATTTTTGCCGATACCTTGGCTGCTGTAGAGGTCAATCATGTTGGGTAAAATAGGTATTCACTGCGCAAATATTTTCTGCGCAGTAAATACCTGTTTTCCAAATAACAAGTACGTAATTTTTTTAAAAAACTGTAGTATTTTAGTTGCATAAAAAGGCGGGTGATATTTTTTTGAAAATTAGATAATTATATTTTAAGTTATAAAAGTACTCATAATAAATAGTAAAAACTAATAGTAATTGGCAGTATAAATTAATGTAAGTGTCTTGGAAAATTAAAAAAATTATTAATTATCACCATAAAAATAGATTTTCAGTTGATATGGCATATATATATATATATATATATATATATATATATATATATATATGGTAATGAGTCGACGGTTAGATCTCCCTACCTAACTTTCCTAGACATAAAATTATTGATTTTGTCTTGTCCAACAAAAAGTATATATTAATGAGACAAAAGCTATGACTTTTTGTACACTTTCTTTTTTTACGAAATTTCATGCTTTTGATCGTTTCCCCAAACATGAGAAAGATTGCAACTTTGGTCAAAATTCCAACTAGAACAATTTGAAACCATGACGTAAAGAGTAACCTCTTCCATAATCTACATCCCAATATCATGTGTGAGTTGATTGAATTTTTTTTTTGGTACTCAATTTGTTAATAAAACTGCCAAATTTTGATTTGGATGGAAGTTTGCCAATTAACTGCTTTGCTCTTTTGCTACAGTTTATGAGTTGGAAAAGAACTTTAGGTATATATATGCTTAGTTCTATCGCTATTAATATATCTTTAATTTGTGTGATATCGGCTGCATTATATTCATATTTCTCGTCAACTCATCTTTAGTCCTTATGATCTATGTAGATGGTGTTTTGATGATCATGCACATTCTCATCATATTTCATATAGTATGATTACTCATACAGAATTTGATGAGGTGATCACTTGCAGTTTAAATCGTTGAATGCAATGATGCAACTGTCTTGCCGTATATATCCTACGCTTGAATAGCTAAATAACTTGACACCTTCCTTCATTCTTCTACAAAACAATCCTTTACCACTTGTTCCCACCACATGAAATGTTTACCTTTCAGTCTCTCAATTACTCATCTCTATTAACTTGTATTTCTACCTTTTTTTTTGTAAGTAAAAATTCTACCATTTCTTCCTATCTTTTTATAATCTTCATTTACTTAGAATGATACAGGCAATTGTTTCCTCACCTTATTCTCATATCAGATCAACAAAATATTGATGACAAAAATAATATAGTATTAATGACAAAAACTAATAAAATATTAATGATAACGACAACGATGACGGATATGCCGATAAAACTAAAGGAAAAATATAAATTACGTAAATAACAGCACCACTACATTAAACTATTACAAATACAATCATATCAAATTATATTAGAAAAATTAGACAGAACAACAAGGTCCATAGAATGACTAGGAGAAAATGACAATGATAAGAAAAAATTAGAGAGAATATAGTTAAATTTATCTTGATTTAATTGGCTAGAGATGCCATTATAGGGGGAAATGATATGTAATAATTAATTTATAAAAATATATTATAACATCCATACTATAATAACCTAAAAATTTTATGTAAACTAGGTTTGAGGGAGCCAAAGTAATAAAATACATGATGCTCCCACTACATCTAATATAGAGAAGGTACTACCGATGCCTAACTCATGTCGAATGTAAATTTAAAAGTAAAATCATAATCATAGATCAGGTGTGATAAGAACCTCATCCAATATTGATATAAGAGTACAAAACTAATATGAAACAATTACAATGATCAACATAATCGAATAAAAAAATAGAACAAACTAAAAGAGATAAGACATTAGGGATATGAACCAAAGAATACTCAATGAACTACACTAAAAAGCTCTAACTCTTAGCCCCAACCAAACAAGATTGCAAGATTAACAAAGCACCTACACATAAGCAATGTAAAATTCTAAATTTTACCGCTGAAAATTTTCATTTTAATAGAAGCATATTATGAAAATAGTTGGGGTGTTACCACCATACTCAATATAAGTCTGGCTTATCATACCATCCTTGCATCAAATACAAGGCAAAATAGTTAAGAATTAAAATATAATAAATAAAGAATAAGAGAACTTCCATAAACATAGATAAATTTTGGAGGTTAACTTCGAGTACAATATCAAAATACATCAAAAGAAATCTTATAGGACCAAGAGTCCAAAAAGTTATCTTGGTAAATAATAACCATCATATAACATGACTCTACATACAACCTTAACATATAAGAATCACTCCTCCACATATAAGAATCACTCTTCCACATATAAGGTATCTTATACAACAAAATCATCCAAAGGCTCTTCATCGATTTGTACAAAAATATATGGGTCGTCTGCTTATGGGAATGAGTAACCTCTATGAAAAAGATTATTAATACGCTATATACTAAGTAAGGTTACAAAGAATCACATAATTTCACATAAGAGAATAAGCATGAAATGCCCCAAAAATTCTAATTTCTATTATCTATTATTAAATAAGGTTTTTATGTTGAAGGTTAATCAAAATAATTTACTTTTATTAAAATAAGGGAAGTTAATTAGGGTAAATTGTGGTATTTTAAGCTAATTAAGGATTTTATTTTAGAAATTAGTTAAATAAATTACTTTATTTAAATTAAGAAGAATAAAATAGTTTCAAATTAATATAAATGTTATAAATAATTTAATTGGAGAAAATTAGAGTGTTTTGTTAATTAAAATGGAATTTAAGAAAATTCTTTCAAAAATTCCTAAATTAACCTAAAAATAGAATTTAATTATTATTTTAATATTTATATTTTATTAAACATCCCAAATTACCCAAATTATACTAATTAAGCCCACCACTAATTTCCCTCCTTTTTCCTTTTTCCTTTTCTCCTTTTCCCCCTCTTTTTCCTTTTCTTTCCCATCCTTCTCTTCTTTATTCTTCCCCCAGACTTGGGCCGACCTGCTAGCCCAACACTCCCTCGCGGCCCAGCTCTCCCCCGCGCACACCCTTCCTTCCTCTCGGCCGGTTCGGCCTTTTTCTTTCTTTCCTTTCTTTCCCACTGAACCGCCGGTCCGCCCCACCTGCACTTCGTCTTCTACCTCTAGCACGCCGCAGCCGAAAAATTCTCCGAAAAACTTAGCTTCAACGGCATGCCATTCTCACCGGTTATTTCACCCTCTTCTCCTCGTTGACTTCCCTGTGGACGTGACCAATCGACTCAGCCCTTCTCCCGCACGTAAGCCTCCATTTTCCAGATGAATCATGGTCTGCAAATTTCAGACCATGCGTCAGCTAATTCCGCCGGACAACCTACCCTAACCCTAACCCCCTCGAAGCCTTGTCGTTTCCCGTCCCATTTGGCCTATAAATATCCCTAACCACTGCCTGAATCGGGTTCGAAAAACCTGGAACCTAGAGGAACACCGTTGCGCTGCCCCGCCTTTAGCCGCCATTTCCTCCGCTGTCAGCCACCTCTTCCGCCTACCCTTGCCACCACAATCTTCCCTGCACCTCCCTCTACACAACCAACCCCCTTAACCTCCCTGCCTTGCGCCGCACATGCCGCCCTGGCCGTGCGAAAATTCCTCCCCAAAACAGCCTTCCCACCCTCTGCGCCACCTTCACGCCGCAACCGCCGCCCATACCACCGCTTGCAGCACCGCCACCACCCCCCAAAACGACCAGGGAACCCTGCCCTACCACCCTACACCTCCCCTTTCTCCTAGTTTCCCCTTCCCTAGCCTCCACATCCATTTTTCCCCTCTCCTCCCTTCCTCCACCGCTGTCGCCGCCGCCACCACCACCACCACCTCCCAGCCAGGTTGCCCAACTCCCTGAACCCTAAATCTTAGATAATAAAAGTGACTAATGATTTAATACTATTAACCACTATTATTAGTGTTATTATGATTAATATTAACATTATCATTATTATTACTAATATTATTATTATTACTAACACTACCACCCTTATTATTATTACTAGGACCCAACCTTACCCTAAGAACCTTTAATTAATGGTGTTAATTAACTATAAGACCTTGTTAAGCTATTACTACTATTACTATTGTTATCATCATCATCATCATCATCATCATCATCATCATCATCATCATTATTATTATTATTATTATTATTATTATCATTATCATTATTATTATTATGATTATCATATTTGTTACTTTAACTATTACTAACATCTTTAGTATCTCTATTATTATTATTATTATTTTAGTAGTTTTACTAATACTAGTATTGTTACTATTAATATTAGTATCATTATCATTATTATTAATAATATGGTTATGGTAGTTGTAGTTGCCATTATTGTTATTATTATTGTTCTTACCCTTAGTATTATTATTATGACTAATGTTATCAACATTATTATTACCGTTCTTATTATTAATATTATTATTGTCATTAACATTATTATTATTATTATTATTACTACTACTACTACTACTACTACTACTACTACTACTACTACTACTACTATTATCATTACTATCGTTATATTTACCCCACTTATTACTTTAACTACTATTACCATCATTAATATCCTTATTATCATTATTATTTAATACTATTACTTTTAGTACTCTTATTATCATTATCTGCATTATTACTAGTATTATCGTTATCACTGTTATTGTTATTATTATTATTATTATCATTGTTGTTGTTGTATTGTTGTTGTTGTTATCATTATTTTCATTATCCTTATTGTTATTATCATTATTACTACTATCGTTATTACTACCACCATTATTTTTACTATTACTATTATTATTATTATTAGTATTATTATGTTATTGTTCTAACTCTTATTATCGTTGTGTTATCCTCATTATTATTTTTAGTATTATTATGGCTATTTGCACTATTATTAGTATTATTATCATTACCAATATTGTTGTTGTTGTTGTTGTTGTTGTTGTTGTTGTTATTATTATTATTATTATTATTATTATTATTATTATTATTATTATTATTACTACTACTACTACTACTACTACTACTACTACTACTACTACTACTACTACTACTATTATTATGATTATTATCAGATCATGGTTGTTGCTATCATCATTATTATTATTATTATCATCATCACCGATATTACTACAATTTCAATTGTTATTATCAACGTTATTATCATTGTAACCACTATTACTATTATTAGTAGTATTTTTACTATTATTATTGGTGTTAATAATAATATTGTTATTAGTAATATTAAAACCCTTTACTTTGATAACTATGGATTTTACTAAAGCATGTCTTGATTAGTGGTCATTTGTTTAACTACCTGGAGAATAATAATAACCCCACCTTTTTAATTATAAACTACTATTATTAATATTAATTATAGTACTAGGCCAGGATAGGGGTAAGATAGGAAATTATGATAATTCGGGTAGATGGAGATTGACCCTTAGTATTTCTTCCTTATAGGTGAACCGGGTCAAACCCCAGGAGGTGTAGGAGCGTGCTCTAAGCTCGGCGCCGATTTAGGTAAGGACGTAACTAAGGCCGCCTGTGTGTATTACATGTTTTACTTGTTTGGGATGCCTAGTACGGTTTATATGTTGTATTATGTATGTTATCTGTTTTATCGTGTAGCGCAGCGTGGAACCAAGGTATGTTCTCGTGCTCTTGTCTGTATGTGCTAATATGGATATGATGCAAATATGATGTGATGTGACCCTTAGGATATGCATGCTAGATTATTTGATGAGGTGTTGTGGAATGGGGGCATGAAAGAGAAAAATGAGAGATTAAGATAACCAAAGGGAAGTACGTTGGCTAACATAGGTAAGAATGACCTAGGCAATCTGTGATTCGTAAATGGACTAGAAAAGGGGGAATTAAATAAAATGGAAGAGTGGGGGAAACTAAGGTTATATGGGAGAACTAGGGTTTGCATGGAAATCTTAGGGTTTGGCATGGTAGAGATCGAGGGGTTTGCATGAGGAGGTTAAGGTCCGCATGGGGGCGAACCTTACGTATGAAAAGTTACTTTGGGATGTAGGGAAGGTAATGGAAAGTCTGTTTGGGATTCTGGAGGCTCGAGGTGAAAAATAGTACGTAGGGTAATATAAGGGTACATAGGGACCGACTAGGGTTTGGGGAGGAAACCCTAATTTGAGAAGGTGGAAAAAGAAAAATGAAATAATAAGAATAAATGAGGAGGAGTGAGGTATGAGGGAGAGTTGAGTCTGAGGGTCATGATTTGGGTTTCCGATGTGAGAAATGTGTTAAGTATGATAATTATAAAGGGTGTTTAGTGGCTTAATATAAGTGCGGAAGATAGCTCGGTAACCTAAACCGAGCAAGGGTGTAGCTAAGGCCGAATGTGTGACATGTATCCTACGTGCCTTAGATGTTCTATATAATTTATGTGTTGTGTTTTAAATGTCATTATCTTAACTGTTTCATGTGTGGTGTGGCTTGGAATTGAGACCTGTGCATGTGTCCTCATTAGTATGTGATAGTACGAATATGTCATAAGTTATGATGTGATGTGTTGAGGCCCTGTAACCATGCATGTCAAAGATGAATTACCCTCGAATAATATACGTTAAGACACTACTCACTTAAAGTGGAATATGTTGATCCGGACCTAGACCGGTCCACCAGCTATAATAGTGGCAGGGTATTCTACCCTCGCGACCGTTCCACCGGCTAAAATAGTGGTAGGGCATGTGCCCTCGTGACTGTTCCACCGGCTATAATAGTGGCAGGGCATGTGCCATCGTAACCGTTCCACCGGCTAGAATAGTAGGGGATTCCGTGCTCAAAAAACCAAATGCAAAAGTGATAAGACATGGAAATATACTAATATTTACAGTGGAACACCGTGTGAGTCGGGGCCAGACCGGTCCACCGGCAAATAATAGTGGCAGGGTATATTACCCTCGTGACCGGTCCACCGGCTATAATAGTGGCAGGGCATGACCCTCGTGACCGTTCCACCGGCTATAATAGTGGGGTTCCCGCACTCACATGGATTGATAAAGAATATGATGTAAATTGTTTATAATTATCAGAGATCTAATGAGAAAGTTATCGTGACCAGCACCGTTCATCTGGGTTATTGTTTATCATTCACGTGCTATGTCTGCTTTGTCATGTATTTCTGTCCAGCATTGTTCATCTGTGTTATTGTTTATTATTCACGTGCTATGTCTGCTACGTCACGTATTTCTGTGTATGTGGGCCTTAGTGCGTCTGTTCCCTTACTCAGTACGTAGCATACTGATCACCCGTTTCATGGGTGCTGCTCATTCCCATGAGCAGAAGACCCATCTGAGTTTTGCAGGTAGGGGTCGATGTCTGTGGCACTTCCAGGGCTGAGAGTTGAGTCTGGATCTAGCTTAGGGGCCGAGAGTGACGTGGCCGGAGAGCATCCCCCATCTTGTTTCTCTATATTATCATACTTTGTTTTATTCCGTTTTTTTGTGTCCTCTGACATTTGGTATTTTTAAATTGTACTTCGGATTGTAACTCTTGACTTTCGCACTCTGATTCCTTAGAACTTATTCTTTACTAATGACTCGTTTTTGGTGTTATTCTTTTAGCCTTAGCACTTAGTATCGGGTCGGTGGGAGTGAATCGATCTAGTACTAAGTGTGGCGGTAATGCCCCCGAATTTACAGTTTTATCTGTTTGCTTCCGCTAAACCTCTTTAAATTAAACAAAAATTTTTAGTAGTAAATTTGGGGGTGTTACAAAGCATATATGCATGTTAACATAAAGCAATGCAATATAAGTACCAATTCTAGAGCTCATTATTAGATATAAACATAACATATTCTTTTATTTATGTTGAATTTAGTGACCCCATCATTATCAGTTTGATGGAACGGGCGTAAGCACTTCTCAGGGTAGAACACACCCGCTCTATTATTATCATCTGGTGGAATGAACATAATATATACCAAGGAAATATACTCCTAAAAACTATTCTTAAACCGATGTAATGGTCTAAAGCAACTCTCAGAGTAGAACACATGTGAGCCACTATTATCATCCGGTAGAATTGATACAATACATCATTCCTAACCCATGTAATCTTCCACTTTAAGTGATTAAGATATTATTCATTAGTACTTATCTCATAATTATAGCCTTATTCACGTTGAGCCCCACTATTGTTAATCCGGTAGAATGGGTTGATACACTTGTCAGAGTAGAATGCTTATGAGCCACTATTAATATCTGTTGAAATGGACACAGAATACCTTGCCCCGACTCACGTGATCTTTCACTTTAATTGATTAATGTATTATTCATAGTTGCTTATATCAAGATCATCATGAATAACTCATGTAGATATGCACAACACATATTTTAAAACACGTAAAACACAACTATGTAGTTATTGTGGCATTCTCCTAAGGACAAGGTCCATAATTCCCCTAAAAAATAACTTTACAAGGTAAACATAACTTCTCATTTTATTGTGCTTATATGACTCATCATTATCCCTAATATTTTGAGTATCGTACTCAACATATTTAAAGTATATTCCCCTTTTAAAATCACCAAAATTCTATTTTTAGCTCTTATTGACTAAAATGCCTTTCTTTTACCAAAAAATTCATAATATCATATCGGGTAATTTTTGTCTTACTTAACCATCATTTAATCACATTAATTATGAAATAAATGATAACACCTCCAAAACCTTATCATGCCATGATTATTTCTTATATTATCATTAAATGACCATAATACCCTTACGATAGCTAAAATACTCATATTTTCCAAAGGTCTTACAAGTTCCAATATTAATGAATTTCAACCTCCAACTTTTATATAGTCATAAAATACATAACCCCAACCTCAATTATATATCGATACTACATATCTAGATTTATGCCAATCAACAATATACACCAATGCATACTTTCATATTTTTCTCAATTACAAGATATCATATAATAACATTATCATAACAACATTATCCATATAACATTACCAAATATAATATCACATACAAATACACGACGCACATACAAGCTCTAACTACAACACGTATCCTTACCGAAAAAGACATCAGTCTCTGAAAAGTCATCTATGAAACAAGAATAATACAAAGTTAGAACTTAAGAATACAACTTAGGAAGAAGTTAAGGTAAAAGAGGGTGGAAATGGGAATAACTAAAACAAGTGGATAAGTTCAAGTTGCGTGGAAGTATGTTAGAATGTATGGTGGTGCTAGAGTGGACAACGGGTGTGCTAAAAGGGAGGCATGACTTTGCCAAGGGGACATTGAAGGTGCATGGAAAATCATGCAACACATGCATGGTTCAAGAGGGTAGAACACACATGGGCTAAAAGGGCGGAACACGCATGGGTGAGGGGTGAAAATTGTGCACAGCTTTATGCAAAGCGCACAAGGGGAGAAGAAAGGCATGCACGGGCTTTGTGTGAAGCCATGTGTGGGTTGTGTAAGAGATACAGGGATGGGGTGGGAAAGAGTGCACAAACTTGTGCCTCGACAAAACCAAAATAGAGCACAATGGGGAGAGGAAAAAAGGAATGAATTGCGGTGGAGATGGTTAGGTAACGACAAGGGGAAAAGATGGGGAGGTAAAGATGGTTGGTTCACAGGGAAAATAGTGGTATTTGGTGGTTGATGGTGGCGAGTGATGTTGATGCTGAATGGCGATAATGAGGTAGGAAAGAAGGAGAAGCTTGGGTTGGGGTGCTCAACAGTAATGGAGGGAGAGAGTGAG
Source organism: Tamarix austromongolica (assembly GCA_039764185.1). Taxonomy (NCBI): domain Eukaryota; kingdom Viridiplantae; phylum Streptophyta; class Magnoliopsida; order Caryophyllales; family Tamaricaceae; genus Tamarix; species Tamarix austromongolica. The sequence goes on along the minus strand of CM077812.1, from coordinate 42,848,357 downwards.
TTAGGTGGGCATTAAATGAGGTAGAGAGAGCTTGAAGGGGTTTATATGTATATATAGTTGTGTGCATATTAAGAAATGACAAAGAAGGTAAGGTAGGGGGTACAAGCTTGGGATGGGGGAACACTATCGAGGAAAAATGTTGGGAAACATTTTCAATTGAACATATCCTTTGGATTGAGGGAGGGGATGGTAGAGTCTGACATTGGTGAGTTACAAGGGAAAAGAAGAAGAATATGCGTGATAGAAAAAGGAGGAGGAAAATTAGATAGGAGAAAAAAAAGGAAAGGAGAAAGAAAATGGGAAAAAGGAGATAAGTGTGGTATTATGGTTAAGATTAGGTTACAAATTATGATTAATGAATTTATGTAAGATTAAAATATTAATCATCAAGGATTAGGGTTAGGTTAAAATATAAATTATTTGAAATGAAGATTAGGATTTGGTTAAGACATTAATTACTCAGAATTAATATTAGATAAATTTTAGGGTATTACAACAACTACACAAGCACAGTGCTAGTATGATGAAGTATTGAGTAAAAATAGTACTGAACTAAAAACAATTACTCACTCACATAGAATCATATTACATGGCATAATAATAGGTAATCATGGGTAATAGGATGAAAAATGGATCATAGAAGGAATTATGTATCACATAAGGGATCATGAAGCAACATAGGATTATAATGAAGTACACTCATATGCAATTATAGATATTCTCACTTAGATAACATGCAAGGTCAATCCTTTATCTTTTCTTTATGTACATTGCCACACAATATATTTCACACACTTATTCATCTTTATTACATGTTAACATTAGAAATCAAGGGCATAAAGCCTACAAGAGAATGTTTATAAACTTTCACTGAATTCATACCACAACACAATAAGATACTACAACATTGATATCCATTTTATTTATAACATGAGAGAAAAAAAACCCACAGTTCATAAATCAAGAAAAATATCTAAAGCATAAGGCTAAGGAAACCATATGAACCAATGAGGATACCCAATTATTTAATATTGATATCTCCTATAAGGTTTGTAGAAAACCTATAGAGTATAAATGGGCATTACTATTGAGCACTAGTAATAACATATACCATATAATAAAAAAGGCATACAATTGTACAAACCTAACTCAGAGACAATTCTAAGGCTAGTCTCATAATTTGCAACTCAATTCAATCTACTCATTTTACTTTCGTCATTAGTATTTTCTAATGTTATCACAAATTTCACCAACCACATCATATCATTTATGATATTAACAATATTGGATATAATCAAAGATAACAAGAGAGCTCACGTCAAATGAACATATACTAAGCTTTTAGTATTCACACTCAAATACTAATCACACAACTAAACATGCTCACAATCATATATGTAAAAACCTTGAAATACTATTCATATCAATTACTACTCACACCAAACTATTATTCATGATATGAAAAACTTCATTAAAGTATCCCAAACTTTTTAGAATATCTCAATCTTATCAAGGTATCCCAACCTTTATAAAAATACCCAAAGCATCCTTTTTCTATAATTAACTCTTAAAATGCCAAATAAATACTAAGCACCTATGGAAATGCACAAAACTCATAGTAAGACCAAATAATACCTAAATAAATACCTCTAAACCATAATATTCCTATGAACATTCTAGAAATTCTAAAATGAAAAAACAAATACCCTCAATATCCCATAAACCTTAATTAGCACATTGCAATATCAAAACACTTAATTAGAATGCTAGTATCTACACATTTATCATATTCAACATAAAGAACACTAATGGCACATGCTTGTTGCCTAGAAATGGAAAAACTCAAGTGAATTGACTAAAGTACTCCTAGGACTCTCAAAACTTAAATTAAACAATTCTAAGCCTAAACTTACTCAAACCCTAACATATTATATATCAAAATTTATGTAAAACACCTAATGAGCATCATGTAAAACTTAAAAATAATAAAAACAAGAAGAGCTCACAAATTGGTCAAATGGCCGAGAATCGCCATAGAGGACAAAAATGCTCATTATTCACATACAACTTTACACATCATTAACATGCTAAAACACTAAAAAATACATGCTATCCATGCTTACATGCTCAACATAAGAACTTGAATTTTCACAAATCTTAACCCTCTTTTACTTAAACTAAGCAAAAGGGAGTTAGAAATGGAAATTAGAAGTAAAAAGGAGCCATGAAAAATGGAGAAAAATGGGGAAATAACTCATGAAATCAAGAGGAATAAGAGAAGAAAGACTAAGCTAGATAATGGTGGAGGAAAAAGTAAGGGAGATACACAACTCCAAGGAGAAGAAGGAGTAAATCTAGATTAGAAATGAGTGGATGGAGACTAAAGATAGAAAAGTAAAAGGATAAGCCTTAATGCTTAAGTTAATGAAATTTTTTAAGAAATACCTAAGCCAAAAAGAGAGAGGGTGGCAGGCCATAAAAAAAAGATGGTTATCATTCGCTTTGATGATAAATGAAACGGTATAAAGATCCCTTAACTATTAGATGAATAAAAGTTTATTTAGGTTGTGTTTGATTTAAGAAAAGTAAGAAGGAAAGGAAAATGAAAAGGAAAGAAAATAATAGAAATTAATTTTCTTTCCTTTGGTTGTTGAAGAAAATTTTGTGGAAAATTAAATTCTTGGAAAATGTTCATAGTATTTGGTGTATAGAAAGAAAATTATGAGAAAAGTTGAATGTTATAATTTAATTTTTTAATATATTTAATAAAAATTAAAATATTATATTGATACATAAAAATTTTCAAAGTTTATAATAAAATTATAAAAATTATATGAACTCAATACTAACTCCAATTTTTTTAAAAAAAATTCTAAAATATTATATGCATAACTAAGCATAATTTTTTTAAAATATTTATAAAATATCAATAACACTCAAAAATTTCTACGAATAAGAGATAGAGTAAGTAAAAATAAAATAAAATAAATGATCTTACTTTACTTATCAATGTAAGAATTTAAAAACCAAAACTCATGCAAACCAAGAAAGCTTCTAAACATTAATAGATCAAGATCTCCAAAAAAAAAGTGCAATAACAATTCATTGTTATTATTTACTAATTAAACAAGTTAGAGTAATACATTAGTATCATAAAAAATGTTAGAACCGAACTCCATGCACAACCATATGGCTCTATCCTCTATTGGAAGACCAAGAAATGTACGAGCGACACTGATATTTGCTGCAAGCTTCGTATAGATTTATATAGCTAGAAGTTTCTTTAACCCTTCCACCTTTTTAAGCTCAGATTTAGTAAAATTATGTGGATTTTCTCTATCAAGAACTGCTACAACTGCGTCCATCCTTTGTTTTAGAGCCTTCATCTCTTTTGATACATAATCTCTCAACTTTCTTTTCTTTGTGGTTCTTGATACAGATGCATAGATCAAATGAGATATTACTTCATTATGTTGTTCTTGCGTAGTGCTTCGATCATCAGCTGTTGTTTGTTCATATTCTTGTCTCTCTAAGTGCCTATGCCTTTCTTTTGGACCAATGGATAAATTTTTAGTTACTCGGTCCTTGCCAAATAAAATATCCAACCTATAATAATTTTGAATAGGCTTATAGCGAAGTGGTTTGGCATTAGGATGAGCCTGCAAAAAAAAAATATAGTAATTTACATAAATTTAGAATTAGTAATAGTTAGCAATGACAACAAAGAAAGAACATTCTACAAGAATGATATACAAGAATGAGAAGGTTTAATACTTACCAATATATACATTTCCCAAACTGTTGCATCAACTTCCACCATTTGGGTAGATTGATTAAAATCAAACCCACTCACTTGTAAGACCGTAGATACCAAGGCATAATTCTTCTTTAGGGTCTTGATTCGGTTTTTTTTATATGGCTAACCAAACAACCAAGCTCAAACTAAGCACTAACTCCTTTAGCAACATTAGTATATGTCGTTCTTAAAAATGAACCACCTATTTTTTGACCTAAGTGCATCTTATTAGTTAATAAATCTATCAGATATGTATCCATGTCTTCATCCCAAGTCAAAATTTTCTTCTTATTTGATGGTGTGTCAGCATCGATGGGTTCTAGCACAAAAAAATATAAACCATCCTAAAATCATAACTGATTAGATAATCAATAACACAAATAATATAAAAACTAATATAAGAATTTTGATGTCAAGTACATATTCATTTAGAACACTTGTTGAATACAATTTTTTTTTCCTATGTGAGTTTAATAATAATAATAATAATATCTCTACCATTAGCTATTTAAACTATCTCTCCATATTGAAGTTGCAATTCCATCTCTTAATGCTCGATTTCTTGACACTCTTCTACTAAACTTGATAGCGCAACATCTTCTTAGGTGTTAAAAATTCTTATCTCACTATCAACCTCTAAAATTAATCTTTCATCTGGATCTACTCCCATGAGATAGTTATGTAAAATGCATTCGACTAAAACCATGTCTGCTTGAGTTTGAACATGATAGAATGGTTTAGTTTCACTTCCTAATATTGGAAAATATTTTTTCAGAGCACCAAATGCTCTCTCAATAACATTTATTAAGGAATAATGCCTTAGATTGAAAAGATCCCTTACATTCTGAGGATGTTGAATGCTATATTCCTTAAGATGGTATCGAGTACTACAATATGATGTAATAAATATAGTCTTCAACTAAAAACTCGTATGGCCTAAGTAAAATTTACTTGATGGAACTACCAATCTGTCCGTGTCTCTAGATAAAATATTGTTTAGTATCCTTAAATCAGATGCCGACCATTCCCATCCTGGCAGCACATATAAAAGCTTTAAATCAAAAGATCAAGTAGCTAACACATTTTGTGTTGGAAAGTCCTTTCTGTCACGATATCTTTGTACCAAATTATTTGTTACTCTAACATGAAAGTGTGATCCATTAATTACTCCAACACAATCCTATGTCAAAATTTTAAAATTTTTTATTAAAAAAATTCAAGTTATAATGTGTACTTAGTCATTTATTTTATAACATTATGACATTTACTTTAAAATATGGCCAAAATTTTAAGCTACTTGATATTTCAGGAGGATAGTGAGATCCATCAGGTTGTTGCAAAAGGGCATCCTCTAAATAAATAATAGTAGCATTCAACACTTGGTGGAAATGTTAACTTACCATTTCACCGGACCTCCATAAGTCTAATTTTACCAACCAATTTCTCCTATTATAACCTATAATATTTAGAAACATGACCACTCTTTCCTCTATGAAGCTAGAATGAGTATCATTCAGTCTCCTAGAATCCCTCAATATTGATACAAGTCTAGCAAAAGCCTCATTTTTCATCCTCGACTGGTTATGGCAATCCTCGTCTCTTTCTAATATAAGTCGTTCTAAAAAATCTTGTCTCTTATAATCTCCCAATTAAAAATATCTCTATCAACATAATTATTAGGACAAAAAAAAGATAATAAACTAGCGGCTTATGCTCCATATGTGACCACACATGCTATTGCCAATCTTTTTAGTTTGTCCCACTCCTCAATCAAGTTAGTCTAATACGACATGATCAAGAAAAAAAGTATAAGAAAATTAACCATACATGCCTATTATGACAATTATTCAGCTAAATGGTGTAATAGATCTTAAGAAAAGGATACTTAATTCATTGTATATATTTTTTCGGATTCCATGGTATCATTTGTATCAACATGATGAGTTGTTGCCAGATTTCTCCAATGTTGGAACCTTAATCTTGACTTGGGATTTGATTCCTCACTAGTAGCCTCAATACATTGAAAATAAAGCAAACTCATAATTAATATCTTGTTCATAAGAAAATAACAATTAATGTTTGATGAATAATATATATGAACTGAAAATGAAGTAACAAATTTGACTAGTTTATACAAGTTTTATATTTGTTTACTTTTATAAAAATATGATCCTTTTTTTGAGCCTCTGGTTATATGCTGAGTATAAAGAGAGAAAAAAGAATGTTGGATAGAAAATATAAAAAGAGTATAATGGGAATCCTATGGTTAAAATTTTTTCTTTACATAGGTGTTGTAATTCCATAACATATGTTAATCACCAACCTAAACATATTGTGAGTTTTTTGAGCCACTTCCTTTGACATTCTTTTAATTTAGGTCTTATCTTACTAAGATTGTTATCTTGATCCTTTTTTGGTATGTGAGTGTCAAGTTTTCATCAATTAGGGAAGAATAATATGATAGGAAGTTTGAATATTCTGGGACTGATGCATTATCTTTACTAGCTTATTTTCATAAACTTAGATATTATCCTTGGGATTTTATGTCAGTTTTACTTAAGATAGTATTACGATTTGCAAGACTTCTGAATTGGATTACTAAAAGCTTATGATTTAAAGAATTTATTTTATAGTAAGGCATTAGCTCCCCATATATCATGACTCATTTTTAATGTTTAGGGGTGTGCTTTCAGTTTATGAATTCAGGTTTTCAGCGTTATCTTGTGTTTATCAAACAAGTCCTGATTGTAAGTTTTCTTTTATGTGAGTGTTTGCTCTATTTGTATTTCTAAGTGATCATGTTGTTATGGATGATAAGATTGATTAGAAATTTTTACTCATAAACCAAGTATATGAGGTTTTAGATGTTAGTAAGGTCTATAGATCTTTTTAGTTATTATCGATAGCTCAAAAAATTGATTTATGCAGGCTGCTTATAGTTTGTATATGGCATGCATACAATCAGAATTGAAATTATATCTAGTGGGAGAGCTGCTCCAGTTGATGAGATACACGTTCAAGGGATATCAAATCCAAGACTTTTGAGGAAGGTAAATAAGAATTGGCTTACAGGTTTAACCTTGTATCAAATATTTATTACCAATCTTTATTTTGCGCTTGTGACGTTTGTGTCTATTAATGTATTGATTTAAGAATGATTTTCCTTGTACCACAAGCAATCATTAAGGAAGTTGCTAAAGTCATCCAAGATACTGGTAGAACTTTAAGATTTGTAGGTCATACTAGTGATGTGGATATTTCTACATATATACCCTCATTCATGGAAGGAACAACAACATTGAGATTGCCATCCAAGAATTGGAAGGTAATGGTTACGTTAATAATGTGGCTTTGAGCATTATCAAAAGTTCTTCATCCCATAAAAGCACTCATTTTGTTATAGTTGTCTAGGTTTTAGTGGTGCTATATGCATATTTTTATTTTTTTTATGTTTTTGTTTATGCATTCTTTGTTACGGTCCTAGGTTGTGGAACAATTAGGAGGAAAGATGAGAAGAAGGGTAGTGGCTAAGGTTAGGATTTGAGAGATCAAGAGAGAAGAAAAAGTAGAGAACCAATAAGGTAGCTAGGGACCTAATTACTTGATTGTGCCAACATGTCTATTGTTGAGGCCCTAGCTTCTTAAACAAGTAAATGGAATGAATTAGCGGAATGGATCAAAATTTTTATTGGACTCTATTATCATTCATTAGTATGTAATATTTTAATTTCTATTATCAAAATAAGTATTGTTTGAGAAATTAAAACTTTTTTACAAATAAGTATTATTCTATGCTTACAAGGTAACCATATTGATTGGTATAGCACAAGAGGTACTAAGAAGTCAACAAGGAACTACATTAGTGGGTGTCATCTAGATTCTAAACCTCTTTGCATACTGCGTCATCTTATACCTGATTTTAGATATAGTTCTGATGAATATAAGTAGAGATACCTGTTAGTTTCATTAACATGACATTCATGTAGTTGTGATCCCTTACTGTGAATTTTTAGTAGGATGTACGTGTAGTGATGGCCACAACATGAATTTAGGCTCAAAAACCTATTTCTTAAGCTTGATAAGATGTAGGTTTAAATCCCATAATTATCTCTACAATTAGTCAAAAGAAAAAGAAAAATGTTCTATCGTAGGTTGTCCGTGATTCATAAAACAAATATCCATGTGGCCTGAATGCATTGCTATGGCAATTTGAGTAATTGTCTTCTTAAGTAGTTAGAAATTTTCATAGTAGTTTTGCTCCCTTAGGGATACCACAGGAATGGAGTTCATTCCAGTGGCTCTCTTTTAGTACGATCGACCAAGTTGCTCATTTATTCATCATATTAGATTGATAAATATAAGGTTCACATTGTGCATTTAAATTTAGTTGGAACTTGAAAATTTAACTAATGAATGATATAATTATCTTGATAAGCTGTAATTTTTTATTTTCTTTTGTAGAATTTTTTCACAATTTGGACAAAGTGTTTTCATGTGACCAACCTTGTCATTGTATCATGTGTTAAGCAACATTTTTCCCTAACTAAATTCATTCATTAGTACCATTGTAAAAAGAAGACCAATTTTTGTAGACCAATGCATCCTAGCATAATTTATATAGATACCTACTTGCCACAAGCAAACATTGTTCACTCGTGATCATGTCATAATGCTGAAAGCCACTACCACATATGTCAAATACATATAGCATTTTATGTTTCTTCAATCCTCACAATGTAATACTACATATGTCATAGTCAACTTCCTTAACAAAAAGGTCATGAAATTTCATAGAAATCTAGCACCTCCAAGCTATACAATGGGCAACTAACCGTAACCAAGAAGTGACTTACTTGTTCAAATCGATCCGGTAGGCTACAACTTGGTTGAGAAAAAAGGCCTGCTAATAGGGAGCTTGGAGATGGAATCAGACTGCCAACTGTTATGAATGTTGCGCCCTGGAGGAGCCATGGTAGGAGGAAGCTCAAGGAGAATAACTATTGATGGGGATGGAAGACGGGTTCAATGGATGAAGACTACATCAAAATGATGATGATCAGTATGTAGCAAAGACCTTTTCAAAGGATGACTCCCAGACATAATTGTATTTATTCTACCAACAAATGAACATTAATGTAACTCAAACCTAATTATATTAGGCTACAATCCACCAATCCCAAAATTTCTAAGCTGCTGAAATGTAACTCGGTGTATATATATATGTATGTATGTATGTATGTATGTATGTATATAAGAACCTTCAATGACAACAAGGAGACGATTTAGACAAATTTTTGTAATAGAGTGTTGATTCTGGTAACTAATAGAAATGTCTGAATCACTAGATCCAGTTGGTCCTAAATTTTAAAAGGAAATTTGAACTTTCACTTCTTTTTAACCAAAGTCCTTGCTTGACTACAATGTTGACCAATACTGAATAAAGACATAACTCTACCTCTAATATCGAATGAATTATATTGAATCAACTTCCTTTTTATTTTTTTTTACCAACTTTTACAGGGAAAGTGAGTTTCATTCATTCATCGTAATTAGATAAAAACTGAATGCCCATGGAAGAATACATGCACCAACAGAATCTGATATTAAACAAGATACAGTGATTAGAACAGTAAATGATTGTGAAACACTTTTAGTTGTGCGACAAAATAAAAAACTTCTTCTAAGACTACACCATACCACAACCAAAACCTGAATGTACCAAATATCTAGATGGAGTAGCAACCATCCTCCCCTAATAGAGAAAGTAGTGTAGCTAACAATCCAATCCACAATCGTTGAAAATCATACCCATTAAAAAAAACCCAAATAGCTAAAGAATAGGCCTAAATTGGTCGTGCACTTTGCTTCCATAGAATGAGGTGATGGACAGGTTGTCTGTTAGCTCAGTGAAGAAGATGAATTCTTATGATACTTCTCTAGTAAGGTCAAAGCATTCTACTTCTTCTAATACTGACATTTAACTTACTCTATGATTGGGATATGACCAATAGAACTCAAAAAGGGTATATTAACACCCTTTTTTGTAAAAAAAAAAATTGCATTCTAAATTTATATTATCTAATATAATGAATAGAAAGCTTTTAAACTGAGTCAAATCAACAATAATCAAGAGATAAATTTGAAAGGGCTTCAAAGAAGTACATAAATCGAATCAAAGTAATAGAATAATATCCTCTATCAACTTCGATGGCAACCAATTTGTAGCCACAGACCAAAGAAGCAATAGCAACTACCGATGTTTCTTTACTACTCAGATCGAGGAGATCGAAGACGGGTTCGATGGAGGTGGAGCAGTTGATGGAGGAAGAGTGGCCGATGGAGAAAGTTGGGATCGAGGTTGATGGAAGAGAAGGAAGTCGAGGTTGGTTAACGGAGGAGGTGCAGAAGGAAGTTGATGGGCGGTGGAGGTTGAAAAAAATTTCTCTCAATTTTCCTTTCTTTCCTCTAATAATGATAAGGAAAATAGGTTAGTATAACTTTCTTTTTTCTTCCTATTTTCTTTCTTTATAATTTTCTAGGTAACCAAACATTGTAAAAATATTTTCCATCATATTTTTTTTTTCCTTTCCTTCTTTTTTTCCACAAATCAAACAAAGCCTTAAGGAAAAAATTATGATAAAAATAGATACTTAAATTTAAAAATAATTACAAAATGTTTTTAAAAGTATTTAATGTTCAATGACATCAAAATATAGCGATTCCTAAAGTTTGGCAATTTTATAATAATTAAAAAAAGGCACTTCAAGGATTAAAACCCTATTTAAGGTGCAATACTATATTAGTATGATAAATAATTTTTATTTGTCAATCTCTGATTATTATTTTAAAAATGACTAACCATAATTTTTTTTTATTTAGTTAAACCTTTTGAAAGAGCATAACTTCTCTATATTTTTGGTTGGGCGCGGGGTGGTGGGGGGGTTGGCATTTAAATCTTAGATTAATATGCATACGCACTATTTGGGCCCTACCCCACACAAAGTCGTGCTATCGTTGGATAATCAATTGAGCGCCAGGACGACACAGCAGCACATGATCTGGTGCTTTTAGGTAATAGTCTCTTTTTTTTGTCCTTTTCTTTCTTTGATAATATCTAAGAGCCTGTCTCGAGCGTTCTCATGTTTATAGTGATGCAAACAGTGCCTTACGTTAGGCACTGTACCAGTGTAATGTAAGTAAGAATAGGATTAGTAGCAATCTTCGTATGATAATATCAAAGAAAAGAAAAACAAACCAACGGGTGTCAAACCGCGAGTTTCCGGTCATTCCTATAAATAATGCGCTGCACATTCCACTTTGGCTCCTTCCCATGACCCCAAGGTGAGAGTGGTGGCGACCGACGCCGATAAGCGTTGCCCAAAAATAAAAAAGGAAATAACGTAGTATGAATATCATTAGCATAGTACGGTGACATTAAAACATATAAGAAGTCGAAAATTACACGAACAATTAAATCCACGGCTTACAAAGTATCAGGAACTGAAATTTTCATTATCAATCACTTTCCACAAAAGACCGAGACTGGAAAATATCAAGACAACAACATCGGCTCACAATAACATTACATTTCACTACTCCGGTATGGACACTAAAAAGCATTCCGGATGTTCTACCTTTAATTATGTGTGTTACGTTTCTCATTTTCGGTGGGAAGTGATACCAATTGGACTTGAAAAATAAAATAAAAATTAACGTATAGTGTAGAACGTCTTCTAATTTAGTTATTTTCCTATCACGCTACATACACAATGCGAACTACAGCAAGACCAACTGTTGCAACTGAGACAAGGCCACCAACACAATACTTAATCACATCATACTTTGCTGCCTCCAATTGGGCCCTTAGTGCATGAATTTCCTGTGATTAAAAATATGACTTGGCATCATAATTTAGAAATCAATGCAGCACTTAATCAAGAGGCAGCTATAGAAGTTTCCCCCCTAATTTCGGCAATAACCCTAACGACCTTACCCAGATTAAAACTTACTCGGTCAAGCTTGTTAGTCAGGTTGGTGGTTTCTGCTTTCTGATTAGCTAGTTCATCACGTATGCGCCTGCAGACAGCCATACAATAAAAAAGCGAATTGAAGTCGGTGAGTTCTTAGAGTTCTGGAAAACATTGTACAGACATCATGAGAGAAGTTGTAATAAATTCTCTATTGCTCCTTACCCTCTTTCGAGATTCAAATCCAAGCGTTGTCCGGCAGTTACCTTGTCTATCTCATACCTGTTCATTAGCCGAGACCAGCATAAATTTCATATAGTATATTGGGAAACATATATGAAAAGAAAGACTGAAAATCTTAAAAACCCATTTAGAAAGATTACCTCAGCTCACTTCGTAATTTCTCTATGTCAGCCTGAAGTTTTTCGGTCTCTCGTTGCAACAAAGAAAAATGATGATCCTGAAATTATTCATCATGAGCCACTTCTGAATCAGTAAACCAAACAAACATCAGCAAACATCTATCAACAGCAAATGAGAGGTTCATATTTCCCGTTATACTTAAAAGATTGACTGAATTACACCCAGAAGTATGATCAAGCAAAGAAAAAGTTACAGACAGCAAAGCATACACAAACATTAACCGCAAAGTCTATTTATCCTTTATCGATAGTTTATGAATACAGAAACAATGAAGTTATAAAAAAAAAAAAAGAAGCGAAACTGAACGAATATGGCATTTCATCAGCAACAGCCATGTTGCACCAAACAATTTCTATGCATTCCCAAAAAATTCATTTCAATTTAAAAGGCCTCAACTTCTTTATGCATATCCTAATTCCAAGTTTCCATTAAATGCATCCAACACCAACAACCATTTCCTCAACCCTAACATAAGAGATCGAGCAGGGAATGGGAAGAAGATGATTTATTAGCCATGGCTAGATGAAGGGAAATATCACGTCTAAAAACCAAGGATTAGACTAACCAAACGATGCAATAGCTTCCACAAACAATTGTCTTGGAGAAGAGCAATCGAGAGGATGCACCTAGTTGTCCTCAAATAGATGGAGAACATGTCAATCAGAGGCAGGCAGCACCCTCCACTGTTGCTCGTACAAAGACAGGCTCTAGAATCAACCACCCTAAATGGCTTCATGGGCCTCCCAGCAACAGACGGTATCCTTTTAGTCCTGTGTGATCCCCTCTTCCTTCAAGAAACACAACTAGGAAAACCCTTCTAGATCATTGGGCCATAAAAGCCTCTACCAATAATCAACTTTCACATGCAGGACAGGTACAAGATCAGAGCAAGTCCAGAGATAGTGGTCAATCCACCGAATCCTCTGGGCAGAGGTTGGATGGAGAACCCACATGATTCCTCTATGGTAGACGTCATTGGTGCTGGTTCGTCAGTGAACCTTCCCCTCCACACCGCTTTTATGAAAATCTTTGCATAGAATGTTGGAGTAGCAAATCCCAGATTTAACAATACTTTCAATAACTACGTTAATCAACATCACGCTTCTATTGTGCTCTTGATAGAAACAAGGGTTTAAGGGGTCAGGGCACACGTTACTGCAATAAAGTCTTTAGACAAGATGCCACAGGTTCTGCAGGCAGTCCCTGGGTGCTGTGGAAAGAGGCTAAGGTAATGGCCCAGATACAAGAAAATGCACCAAGAGCTATTACTATGCAGGTTCAGGTATACCCCAGTTCTCCCTCTTGGACTTTTATAGCTAAGTATGCTTTCCCCAGCTTCAGAAGTAGACTTGTTTTGTGGGACTATATCTCTGATCTTGCTAATAAAATTGCTGGCCTTGGGTTGTTATGGGTGACTTTAACGAAATCTCCCACCTTAGTGAGAAGCTTGGAGGGCTACCTTCCGACTATTCTCACATGCATAATTATAATTCCTGCATGAATCGTTGTGGGTTATTCGATCTAGGCTTCTCAGGTCCAATATTCACCTGGGTCAGCAAACACCGCAATTCTCCTTATGTCCTTCAAATACTCAATCATGTTTGGTCCAACACAGATTGGATGCTTCATTTCCCCAAAGTCAATGTGAAACACCTAACTCGCTTAAATTCTGATCATTGTCCTATTCTCCTAGACACCATTAACTCTCAAAACTTTGAAAAATGTGCTACCCGCATGGAACCCATGCAGATCAAGGCTTCAATAGTTTTGCCATAGATGTTAACAAAAATGTTATTGATTTTAATAACTCCTTAACCCCAAAGCGAGGTTCTAGAATAAAAAGAAGGAGATATTTTTCCCATGTCTTGCATGTATTCGGAAAGCCTTAGATAGCATTCAGTATGACTTTTGCTTGCACCGATGCTCTTCTTGCCAAAGAAAAAGAACTTTGTAAAGAGCTCAAATTATATATCAGTATGGAGGACTTTTGGCATAGCATACTAAAGCTCATATGAATAAACTCTTTTTAGGTGATAGGAATACTAGTTATTTCCACAAAGTAGCTATTTTTTTCCATAAAAGGAATGGCATGCTGATAGGCCTTTGATTAAGCACACATGTGCGGAGGCCACGTAAGGGGAGGGCTGGGAACAGTGGGACCTAATATTGAAACGGGGCAGGGTATCCAGTGGCCTTTCTGTTATTATCCGATTATTCTGTTATTCCTTTTTTGGACTGGAGGGCGGGTGAGTCATGAAGTTAGTTACGGGGTCAGATAATAAAAGGGGAAGGGGGACGAGAGAGGGGGGGAGAGTCTCTGGTAGAGGGTGGGAGGTCCAGGTCCTCGAAACCTGGGAGGGGCTACTGTAATTCCTGTTCTTCAACTATCAATACACTCTGCTACTCAATCCATATTATTCTGTTCTTACAAATAATTGCTCCTCTTTTGTTTTCCTGGTATTGGTGTGAGCCGGCTGCTGGTTCATAACACGTGCATCATATTTGCAAATCTAATGGTGAATGGATTGTTGACAGACATAAAATCAAAGATGAATTTTTTAACTACTTCCAATACATTTATGCCCTTGATTCTGGTGGTTTATTATGCTCCTTCCCAATCTTGCAAGCTTAATGCTCTACCATCCTTAAATGACCACCAAGCTAACTCCCTTACTAAGATTCCCACCAAGATGGAGGTTTGTTATGCTCTCTTTAACTTGGGGGCCCAGAAGGCTCTCTAGCCATATGAATGATGATATACACCCTTGCTTCTATCATAACCTTTAACCCATGGTTGAAGAAGATATTTGGAAATTTGTCACAGCTTCTTGGGAATTGGGCTCCTATGTGAATTCTCTTAACTTGACATATATCAACCTTATTCCCAAGACTAGTCATCCTGATTTTGTCTCACTTTAGACCCATTAGACTCTGTAACACACTATATAAAATATTATCCAAAACCATTGTAAACAGATCGCACCCTATACTTCAAAATATCATCAGTCTGCATCAAGCAGCATTCCTCCCCGGTAGAAGGCCCAGTGATAACATTTTCATCACTAGGGAGCTCCTTCACTCTATGAAATCTAAGAAGAATTCTAAAGTTGGCTATCTTGCCATCATGTTGGATCTTCAGAAAGCCTATGATAAAATCAGCCGAGAATTCATTAGACAAGTACTTCTTTGGTTCAAGCTCCCCTTTTTTCAGAGTTATTGTTATTGGCTCTATAACCACCTCATTTTTACCTTGTCATGGTCTTGGGAAAAGGGAACCCATTTCCCCATATATGTTCCTAGTTTGTATGGAGTCCCTTTGTCAATATCCATGACCGCATCTCTTCTAATACTTGGTCTTCTGTCCTGATGAATGATTCTCCATCTCATAGCTATTCTTGCTAATGATATCCTCCTTTTCAGTAAGGCAGATAATCTTAGAATTAACACTATCAACAGTATCCTTACCAATTTCAGCTCCATATCTAGTATGAACATATGCCTTGAGAAATCCAAACTTTTTTTCTCTCCAAATTCCTCCTCAGTGGATCAGGTAAGCGATTCTTATAAGTTCAGAATCCCTCTAACTCAAGGCCTAGGTATCTACTTGGGTTTTCCCACTTCCAACCCTCATAAGACTTCTGATAAATTTCTCTTCCTCGTCAATAGACTCAACAATAAGCCTAGTCTTTGGAAAGCACGTTGCCTGTTACTAGCTGGACGTATCACCCTAAGTAAATCCTCTCCTAAATCTATACCTGTTTTCTCCATGCAAATGGATGCTCTCCCTAGGAAGACCAATGACAAAATCAACCAATTTATTAGGAAATTCAATGGGGTAGTTACAACTCTCACCACTATCTTCATCACGTAGCCTAGCATTAGATTACTAAACCCAAAGATATTTTTGGGGGGGAGGCTTGGTTTATGACCTATGATTGACAATAACAAAGTCCATCTCCTTAGCCTTACAGGGAGATTCTTATATGAATAGATGTTTGTTTGTGGAAAACAATGCTTAGGGATAAATACACTTGTACCACTAGTAGGGTGGTTAAAAACTACACCATTACTTGGAAGGGCATTTGCTCCCTCTCACCCACGCTCAATCATGGCATCAGCTGGATCAAAAGATCAGGTTCTAGGGTTTCTTTTTGGCATGACATTTGGCCTGGTTTCTATCCTATTTGTAATTTCATCCATGACCATCTTGATGAGCATATTGACAAACTGAAAATTAAAGATATTATCTCCAATGTTTCCTATAACTTGGATAACTTTTTGTTATGTTGCTTGAGGACACTACATTTCATTCATGGTGTGCCTTTCTTGTGGTTCAACATTTTTGCATCTTGACCTTCCTACTTGGAGATTTGCTTCAGATGGGACATTTTCTACTGCATTGACGTAAATGCTTCTCTTTTCCTATTATCCATACACCTTGCATGAAGATTTGCGGTGAATCTGGATATTGGATACTCAACCTTAGACATCCAACTTTTTGGCTTCTCCAACATGAAAGCCTTCCTATCAAGGCCATCTTAAACCAAAAAGGAATTCTACACGAAGACAATTGTCCCTTATGCCATGAATCCTCCAAAATGCCATTACTTCCAGTCCTGCCCAGCCATTGATGAATTCTCGAAAAGCTTGAAGGGAAAAAGTGACGGGAATCAGACATGCAAGACTTATTTTAGGC
Source organism: Tamarix austromongolica (assembly GCA_039764185.1). Lineage (NCBI taxonomy): Eukaryota > Viridiplantae > Streptophyta > Magnoliopsida > Caryophyllales > Tamaricaceae > Tamarix > Tamarix austromongolica. The sequence continues at coordinate 42,831,475 of CM077812.1, read as the reverse complement.
AGAAATTCAAAAATAGAAAATAAGATTTTTCATGTTTATCTTTTAGTCAGTTAGTTAATTGCTAATTTTCGGATTACTGTACACGTGATATTTATTAGCTATATTGTAGTATCTTATCTTTTGGTTATTAAAAGCCTATATGAGGGAAGATTAGTCCCATATATAGAGGCAGTGATGTATGAGTCGAGAAGAATTTTCTTTCTCGCCCTATCTATTACATCTTCCTCCTTTAACTCTTCCCTTCTTCCATTACCTTAATCTCTACCCAGCTAATCTCTATCAACAGGCTTCCCCACCTTTCAAAATCATACATATTTCCTTCATTGGTTGAAGGAGAATAGCCTACGTACGGCCTTCCATGAATGGAAGATACCATGGAACATCATTTTTATTCAAAGTATAGCTGCAATCTGGCTTAGACGTAAGAGGTTGCTTTCTGAAGGATCTTTAGATCATGACCTTATATCTATTGTTCGAAGGAGTTGGGAATGATTTTTTATGAAAGACAGATATGAATCAAGTAAAGGAAAAGAAACCATTGGCATCAAGTGGGAACCGCCTCCAAAAGGCTTTCTCAAGATCAACACAGATGGCTCTTTCTTTGACAAGACTAACAAAGCCGGTGTCGGTTCTATCATTTGGGATCATCAAGGGTACTAGATAGCTGGTACATCTAGATTTGTAGGAAACGCTTCAAATCTTATGGCTGAAGCCTGGGCACTACGTGATGGGATTAACACCACTAAATTCCTGGGCCTCAAAAATATCATCATTGAATGTGATAAATCTTCCATTTTTCAGCTCATACAGAATTCTCCCTCTACTCATTGCTTGTCATCTATTTTACTTGATAGCAAGGAATCCTTGAAGCCAACCAAGCAGCTGACAGGTTAGCACGTTTAAGTACTGAAGTGGCTTGTACTTTTGTTTTCTTTTAACATCTGCCCGTTGTTTCTCATTCCTATTGTAAAGGAAGAATTTTTTGGGCATTATAAGCCCTGTAATGTAAATATAAAAAAGCAATAAACCCTTTCAGCCTTGAGACTAAAACAAACCAAAGCAAATACTCAATAGAAACCTATGATGACTTGCGGTGCTTTATCAACTAAATAGCTATGACATGATTAAAGAGAACAAAAACAGATATGATTGGCAAGCCAACAAAATATCTATCCTCTGGAACTGCAACCTTCTAATAACATGATGGGTGCACATCAAGCAATTTGCGTGGGCAATCACTTCCAACCTCTCTTTTATTCAAGATACTTGACCCAGATAAAATAAAAATAAAATTAAGAAATAGTAAAGAGGGAAAAACAGATAGAAACAGGTATCAGGAAATTATAAAACAGAGAGCCGCAGTGAGAGTCCTAAAAGACAACATAACCGAAATGTGGCAATCTCTCTTCTATCCACCAAACAAATGAGACGTGCCCAAAAAGAAGAGAGAGATCACGCAAACATAAATTCATCCAATTATCATCAGATCTCATGAATTGACTCATCAGCTTTATTTCAAAAGCCAAGACGAAACACCAGCCTCAGCATTTCCCCTAATCTCCCCTCACCTCATAGTTATACCACAACTTTGCCCAATTTCTCAAAAAACTAGCCACCTAAATCCAACTCCTCAAAACTTTATGCTAACCAAAATATTAAGGTATATCTCCAGAGAAAACTAATCGACTGAGATATCTAGATAAAGACCAAATCCTCTACTGCTCTCTGTAATGCCATAACTGACCAAACCTTCACCCTAAGCAGTGCTGCCGATCATAAATAAAAAGAAATATTTTTATTAATGCTTTTTCTACTCTGATAATGATAAACTTCAAAGTATTACCAGAGGAAACTATAAGGGAGGCTGTCTTTCCAACATTTAGAATCTAAACAGTGACAATCCTAATGGAAGGAAAGAAAAAATCATCTACAACCCTAGGTGTAAAAAATAAAAAAAAAAATATAAAAAAAAAAACCTGCATAACACCACATGCTGTGTCTTAGGCTCCACTAGCAATCCAAATTATTCATTCATTTTGATGGTACCATATTTGTTGGAAAAGTTCAACGCTATCTTCACCCATTACCACATTTATTATAAAGTGCTGTCAAACAAATAAAATATATATTAAAGTATATACCAAAAATGTCAGTATACATCATTTTATTTCATTAACAAATGGGTCCTTAGTTTAGTAGAAGCTCATAAGAGCCCACCACAAATCCACAACCAATGGATTCCACAATTTACAAATTTCTCTTCAACAAATCTTCCTGAATGCTAGGATCGCCATGAGATAATACTACCTAAGCAGCTTGCTTTGATATCTGCCTCTTAATTGCTACTTTCAGAATGCCATTAAATGCTGCAAATCCGTGTACACTTATTCAACCAAACATTCTACATATTCTTTTTGAAGTTCATCCAGCAAAGAGAACTGTCAACCTTTTAGATGCCAGATACAGGCATCTGAATTTTAGTCTCAACTTCAGCAACAGCTGAAGCAGCAAAAGTATACATACATTTGTAAGAGCCTGAAATGAGGATCCTCTCATTAATTCATAAGTCATGAGTAGGGATTTAAAATTCAAAGTCGTGATTTATCTAAGCAAATGAACTATGTCAAATATGCAGCCACCGCATGTTATTCAGCAATGTAGCCAGCTAATATTTTCAACTAACCACGACGGACGTAAAAAAGGATTAGTAAATACTTTTGTGAAGGCACTAAAACAGTCCATCACCATCCAGGGGCATAACTATAGTTTGACAAGACAAAGGTTGATGTACCATCACAAATCCCCCAGTAATCAGAAACCAATGATAGATGTACTTTTGAAGGAAAAACAAATTTTTTGATTTGTTAATGGCATTCATGACCTCAATGATCGACAACAACATGATTAAATTCACGAAAACCTCTTCTAGATCTGAGATAATAGTTTAGAATCATATGGATGAAATCTTTATGAACCATACTGTAAGACAGGTCCTGTTCTCAACTTCTAAAGCACTCCGACTCCGGGTGAAAAGTACAACACAGGATGTTGGATCTTTTCAGAACAATCAATGTGTATGAGAGTAATCATAAAAGATAGTACTTGATGAATCATTCTACGCATTATATTGAGTCTAGCAGAAAATTCAGATCTCCAACCATTACAAGAGATGCTTCTAGAGAGACGAACCTGGAAATAAGCTAGACAAATATTGACTTATAAACCTAATTGCCAATAGTGCACTGGAAAAATAGAAGCTGCAACTGGTGATCAATTGCATCTGGTCTACCAAGTATCCTACAAGGAGACAAGATTAACACAAAATCTAAGGCAGAGAAAAGTTCTGAATAGAAACAAAATGGTACTATAAACAATGGCACTTTAAGCGTGGTGCGTACAAGCCAAAGACTAGAGATGAGTATTTCTAGCTTCCTATGTCTCACAATTTGCATTCAAGCCAATTATTCTACCTTTGCACCAGGACCAGCAGTTTCAACCTTAAGGTATCATAGATTCATATTTGAGCTACACAATATGTGAAATATATTATTCGGGGAAAGGGCTGTGAAGCACCTCATTGGAACACCTTCCTTAAGTCTCCATTTGTTGCATAAACATGATGAGATTGAATAAGAACTTCATTAGAGGCCAAACTTATCAAACAATTACAACAGCACCTATGAAGGGATACAGATTGATAATTGCAGGATACCATTAAATATCAAACACAAACAATATGGCAAATATAAATTATATCTCATCATAGTATGAGACACAAGATAAAGAAGCCATAATCCATGAATTACCTGAGAACTTTGCACTTCAGATTTGAACCGAGCAATGTTTGATTCTTGAAGCATTTGATTCTGTACAAAGACAGGACAACATGTAAGGCAACACCAGTTTCTGATATCACAAAACTAATTAGCAAGCACAGCTCAGTTCCGTTACCTTATGCATATCAGCTTTTGAAACAAAAGAGTGAGAAACATTCTCCAAACTATCATTCAGAACTTCTGTAATCGCTGAAGTTATAGCCTCAGCCTGTTTCGGAGGCAGACCTTGTGCTTCCAAACTCCTAACCTATACGCATAAACATATATTTATTTTTAAAACATTCAAAACAATCAAGGCAGCATAAAAGCTCCAAAATATTATGCTCTTTGAAAGTCATCGAATCACTTAAGGGAAACAAAATGACCGCCACTTTGTTTTACAAATAGACGATAAGGAAATGTATATGTAATTTTCTTTTCCCCTCTTCTCATATGACAACCATCAGGAAAAGTAGTTGACCAATAACGCTCTGATTCATATATAAGCTTCAAACTATAATTAGGAAACAACAGGGATAGCAATTACCAATGCTAAAGTATCCACCAGAAATGCGCGTTTTCCATTAGGGTTTTGGAGCTGCGAGATGTTTCTGCCGTAATTGAGCCGTCCCATCCACATATCTATCCCCTCCCATCCTCTCGATTTTGTCAATAAATTTCTCGAATTCAAACTAAATTGAATAGCTCGTTTGCAAGCAGCCATTTAATCAGAATCAACAGACTGAGGTATAGAGACGACAGAACCGGGGAATATCAATATTCAAACAACGAACTAGATTGAGGCCTTCCCCATTACGCACTTAGAAATCTAAAGAAGCAGAAGTTGCAGGACAAATGAAGGTGACGGGAGCGAGAAATAGGGAGAGGAGAGGCGAAAGGGATGAGAAGCAGCGAAAAGCGCGGGGAGACTCGTGAGAAGGGCTGGTGACAGTAGAAGATTATGTTTTTTGCAGCTAAAATGAGACCAATGGAGGACTGAAACTCAATCGTTGTAGAGAGGAAGGCATGACACAACGCATAAATTATGGGCGGAGCCGTAGAAGAATATTCGTTGTGCATTTTAGGCTTGTTTCATAAAATATTTAATTCGGCAGAACTATAGATTGCTTTGAGTCGAATCCATACGAAATGAAAATGAAAAATATGATGACAATAACGTGTGCATGTGAAAATATATTGACAACATGTAATGGAAATAATTTATTCAATCGTTTACCTATAAATAAAATAAAGCAATATTTTAATAAAATTATACAATAATAATTAAAATTTAGCTAATTATTATATAAAATCTAACAATGACTACAACTAAAAAGTAAGATATGTGCAAAAACACACATACACAAAACAAAGGAATAGAAATATCAATATACTACTTTTTTTTTGCAAAAATATAATGTACAATATTATAGTCTTAGTACCTTATGACCAATTAATTTGTGAACCAACATTAAAATATTATAAATAAACCAATAAAATTATGTTTAAAATCTTAGTACCTTACTAGAGTCTATACCCATTAACATCATAACACATCTCATATGTATACATACTAAATGCAATATTAAGGCTGCTTGAATTCCTCCTCTCATTTTATTCCTCCAAGTAAAAAATTGTAAATTATAAAAGCAAGGTCCTAAAGCCTCACTGCCCAAATCATATTAAAAGTATAATAAGATTAGTAAAAATATTAGACCATATAATTAGAAAGACGTATTTGGTAGCCCCTTCTATTATTATTATTATTATTATTATTATTATTATTATTATTATTATTATTATTATTATTATTATTATTATTATTATTGGCATTGTCGTCGTCGTCATCATTATCAAATATAAGCTCCATGAGGTATTTCAACTAATTCAATCCCCCTTCTGAATTCCCTAATAGAAATTGTCCCTTTAACCATTAATTAGATGCCTCTTAAGATACCTAATCAAGCAAAGAAAAATTAAGGAATTACTAAATTTATAAGAAACAAAATAATTTGTACATTCATATATTTCGCAAATTACATGATGTTACTAGTAGCATCAAGTATGATTGATGCAGGACCAAACACTCAAGAATTTATAAGAACAAACACTCAAGAATTGACATTCATAATTATGGAACCAATTATTCTTCATTTGAAAATTATCTCCCGCAAAGTTGAAGACAAACGGATGGTTACATTGCTAAAAACGTATCAAACAAGCTACTAGGTGTCTATGTGCATGTGCATGGCATGCATGGACACGTGCATGGGGAGGAAATATGTAGCTTGGTCATGTGAAAATATTAATTTAGCTGATCAATTAATTAAGTAGTAGGGTTGGATATTAGCTACAACATAAAGTTAGCATAAAGTAGTATAAAGTAGCATAATATCTTTTAGCTTGGTATCTTTTTGAATTATACTTTTTAGTTAAATGGTAGGTTGTCTATATAAGTCATTAAAAGCCACGATTATGTAGTAGATGATCAATATCGAAGTTGAATGCAAAGTTTAATTATGTGTGAGTTCAATTTAAGTTAATCGAATATATATGAACGATTAAGCTTGCCTGTGTGAATTACAGAATAAGTCATATCCTTTCTCCTCTCCATAATCCACATTTTGCTAGCCATCATTATCATCCAAACATCACCCTAAGCCGAAGCTAATTGAAGCCCTAATTTGGTTTCATCACTCAAAACCCTAACCCTTCCATTCGAACCCTAACTCAACCATAACCCTAAAATTTGAAGTAAACCCTAACCCTAACCCTAAACCACGACATCATCTTCCATCCAAACCCTAACATTCGAATCACCTTCATCATCAACCTATCATTGTCGAATCCATATCATAATTAGCTCATCTTATTTGAATCAACATCATAATTAATCCATATTATTCAAACCATCATCATTAGTTAATCATCACCACCGAACTATACTCATCATATTCGAATAATCACCATCATTCTTCCATCCTATTCGAACACTTTAAACCCTAATACACCATCACCGAACCCTCTTCTAATTAATACCAATATAACCGAGCCATAATATCACTAATTTGAGAATTACATCCTCCCCCACACATCAATGATGCTACTAGTGGACAAATTTGAAAATTTCTATTAATATTTTACATGTATTTTATTTATAAATATACCTTTTTTTTACATATGAATACACATCTTTTATGGTAAGATATACATTTTTCTTAAGAATATGGTGAATAATATGACATTTTTTAAATTTTATTATATTTTATATTAAAATTATACTCATCTTATTCTATATAATATATATCTTTCAGATATAAATGCATATCTTGTTCAAAATAATACAGATCTTTACTAGACAAATATACTTTTTATAGTCATAATTCATAAATATGAGTTCTATTTTGATAATGCAGATCTCATAAAGATAAAATGCATATCTTATATTGATGAATACTTGTGTTATATCAATAGATACACATCTTATAACATCATTTATTTATAAAACAATAATGGACAAATACATGTATTATAAATACACATCTTATTGCGCCTTTTGAATATAAATATGCAAAATTTATTTATAAAACAAGGGACAGATACATGCATCATGAATACATACTATCTTGGTAAGAATACACATGTTTATAGAACAAATATATATATTATAGTTGCAAATGAACATTTTACATTGACAAATGTACATCTTATATCTATAAATGCATATATTTTAGTTTAAACACATGTATTATGTCAACAATTGCACATCTTATATCGATAACTTCACATTTCATGCTAGTGAATAAACATCTTATACAAACAAATAAACATATTATATCAATAAATGCACATTTATACTAGTGAATAAATGTCTTATAGATTTAAAGGCACATTTTGTAGTAGTGAATACACATTTTATATCAACAGATGTACAAATTATAGTGGTAATAAAAATATTATAAATGTCTTGAAGATGCACATTGTCAATATAAGATGTGCATGGAAAGTTATAGGATATGTTGTAATACCCCCAAAATTTAATACTAAAAAATTTCATTTTAATAAAAATGTTTAACATAAGTAGAGTAACAAAACCATAAGTTCTAGGGATATTACCACCATACTTAGTACCATACCGGTTCACTCCTACCATTCCAATACTAAGTGCTAAGGCTGAACAAGATTAACACCAAACACAAGTCATTAATTAAAAATGAGAATTCATGAAAGGACTCATTTATAACCATACATAAATCAGAGTGCGGTTTAAGAATTACAACCTAAGGAGTAAGTAACTAAAGTTTTCCAAAAACATAAAATACCAAGCGACATGACATAACTAGAATAAAAAGACACATGGTGAAATAAAAGGAAAGATAGAGTCCGATCGAGTCACTCTCGATCCCCAGTCTAAGTCTAGACTCAACTCTCAGCCCCGCCCGATGCCTCATAAGTGTCGTAGGCATCGAAGACATCATCTCTTACCTGCACAAACTCGGATGGGTCTTCTACTCATGGGAATGAGCAACACCCATGAGACGGGTGGTCAGTATGCTACGTACTGAGTAAGGCAACCGTGCAACTAAGGCCAAACATATAAGGCATATAACACAAGTATGATTATATATGCAACATACAATAATACAGATAATGAGGCCGGATTACATTCTAGATAAACTTGTTCTTTAGTTCTCTAGTTCTCTTAACAATATACTCATTTCACACATACTCTTTATTAATCAATGTGAGTGTGAGAACCCCACTATTATAGCTGGTGGATCGTAATACATACAAGGCAAAACGCTCCTAACCACTATTATTCATCGGTGGACCGGTCATGTAGGGCAAAATGCTCATGGCCACTATTATTTGCCGGTGGACCAGTCTGGCTTTGACTCACATAGTGTTTCACTGTAAGTACTTAGTGTATTTTCCATGTCTTAACTTCATTACGTTTGGTTATTTTGAGCACAGAATCCCCCATCACTATAGCCTATGGACCAGAAATCACGCAGGGCAAAACACTACTGGTCACTATTATTAGCCGGTGGACCGGTCTTCAAGGCACCCTTACTCTTGGCCACTATTATTCATTGGTGGATAGGTCCGAGCCCAGCTCAACAATTTCCCTCTTTAAATGATTAGTGTCTTATTTGTGTCTTATTCGATAATTTTTCACCCTTGACATGCATGTTACCAATCTTCTACTTCTATCCTCCCAAGAGGGTCTATCCCATATCTTGAGACTTTGACACCTCCTAACTGCCCCAACATCATTTCTTTATTCCACTACCCACACTAGAGGCCCAACTCCTAGGTGTGTGGGTCAAGGCCCACTACCGACACCACTAAGCCCATTCGCAATCTTCCTTAGGGTTTTCTCCAGAAAAACCATAAATTGGGCCTATGTGGCCCATCATCCTCTGCCTCATGCAACCTAACTATTTCAACACCCCTCACATCATAACCCTTAGATTCGACCCTCATCATTTCACTTCACTCTCCCAAATATACGCGTGACCATGAAACCCTAGGCGGCCACACCAAACCCTACCTAGCCATGCCAATCCTAGCATCCTCCTTTCCACATGTCACTCCTCTATTTCTCACCTTCCACTCTTACTTTCCATGATATATATGCTCGCCCCACTCATGACAATCCCCCATTCTCACCTCACGCTCCACTTACCCTCGTTTATTTTCCTTTTTCCACCCTCTCAAATTAGGGTTTCCTCCCAAACCCTAGCTCGGTCTCTTGTACACCCTTATATTGTCTCACGTACTATTTTTCACCCAAAACCTCCAATCACCCAAATAAGTCTTCCATTACCTTTCTCACACCCTAAGGCAACTTTCCATATGTAAAGTTCACCCTCATGCGGACTCTATCCATCCCATGCAAACCCTCAAAAATTTTCATGCAAAACCCTAGTTTCTCCCATGCAAATCCTATATTCTCCCATGCAAAGTTCATCCACTTTATTTTGCTTAAATTCCCCTTTTATTATTCCTCTCATGAATCATGGGATGTTTAGGTCAATTCCACATTCCTTAGTTAATTTAATTTCCCTTGGCCAACTTAGTTCCCTATTTTTCTTTTTCGTCCTTCCACTCCATATCACTACATTAATTATCCTAGCATGCATGCCCTAAAAGGGTCATGTCACATCATATCACCATCCACAACACAACATATTGTACACATGCCATAAGAGAATACAAGAGCATACCTCAACTCTAAGTTGCGCGACACATAAAACGGTTATAACAATAGTACAAGATGCACAACATATCATTATACATGGCATCCAAAGCATATAAAACACATAGCACATATAAGGCCTTAGCTACACCCTTACCTAACACAACACCGGTCTTGGAGCATGCTCCTATGCCTCCTTAGTGTTTTGGCTGGTTTCACCTATAAGGGGGAAAAACTAAGGATTAGTTTCCCTCCTACCAAAAATAATATCATTTCCTATTTTAGTCTAAGCTTAGGGTTACTGTTATTAAAGGGAGATTTACGAGTGAAGACTAGGGTTTTTATCCTCAAGTTAGCTTACTAGATATTACTAGTTAAAATAGATTTATGTTAATATTTTTAGCTATATTTATATTATTAAACCTAATAGCTTTATCTCTTCTAATAATAGTACTAATACTAGTTATAGAAAAAATATTGATATTAATATTAATAATAATACTAATGATCCTAGTAATAGAAACCCTATTATTTTTAAGGCTAAGGCTAATAATAGTGTTAGGGATAGAATAATAATATGATAATAGTAGTACCAACAAAGTACTAATATTGCTAAAGATAATACTGATAATATTTATATTTGAAATAATAATAGTATAAGAGTTCGAATGTTTTTGCCACAATAATAATAGTAACAACAATAATAACGATACTAATAGTAATAATAATAATACTATAGTAACAAAATGATAACATGTCAACTTCGGTTTCAATAACACTAATAATAATAATAATAATAATAATAATAGTGTTAAGAATAATATTAATAGTAATAATAAGCAAAATGGTAATAGTAATATAAAGGTTTAATATTTACCATAATAATAAAAGTACTAATAATAGGCCAAAGCTAGCATTAATAATAATAGTAGTAACAATAATGAAAATCATAATCATAATAACTCTAAAGTTATAGACCATTAATAATAACAATAACAATAATAATAATAATATTACTGGTTAGAAAACTTCTAAAGTAAGGTTAAGTAACAATAATGATGATGATGATGATAATAATAATAGTAATATTAATAATAATAATAGTAATATTAATAATGATGATGATGATGATGATGATGATGATGATGATGATGATGATGATGATGATATAGATAATACCATTAATATTATTAAAAATAGCTAATACTTGTATAAAATGGGTTTAGGGGTTGGGAAGGTTAGAGCACCACCTAGGGACAGTGGCAATGCACGACGGATGTGGTGGTTGGAGGTGGTGGAAGGAGGAGAAAGGAGAATGAGATGGAGGAAGGGGAAAAGGTTGGTAGGGAAAGGTAGGGGAGAGTCTGCAAGAGTTTTTGGGAGGCATGAGGGATGGTGGTCGTGGCGGAAATGGTGGAGGATGGTGGTGCGAAGAGCGGCAGGGGTTGAGGAGGGGTTGATCGGGGGCAACTTTGCACGGCCAGGGTGGCTCGTGTAAGGAAAATCGAGGGAGGATGTGCATTTAGTTAAGTAGAGGGTGACACAAGGGATATTTCTATGGGTGGTTTGGCCGGCGGCGATGGGTGGCAGCAACAAAATGCTCGTTTGATGGGGCAGTGGCAAGAAGGGGCAATTTTCTGGGTTTTAAAATCAAAAACCAAATTAAGGCTACCTATGGGGTATTTATAGGCCAATTAAGTGGGGAAATGAAAAGGGGAAGAAGACAAGAGGGGTATAGGTGCCAGGCATGTAGGACAGTGGTGGCAGTCGATGCAATTCTGCCATGGCAGGGCTACGAGGTCGAGGAAAGAGGGAGAGGGAAAGGGAAAGGGGCAGGGCACTCGAGAGAGGGGAATGGGTCTATTGGGGTCAAATTAGTGAAATAAAATGACGGGAGAGGGAGGGAAGGATGGCACACAATGGTGGTGGTTGGCGGAAGGCAGGGTTGCAGCACCTCGGTCGCTGCCCCTGCCTCGGGGAAGAAGAAGAGACAAGACCGGCTGTCTAGGAAGGAAGAAAGAAGAAAAGAAAAAAAAAGGAAGAAGACCGGACCGTTCGGGAAAGAAAGGAAAAAGGAGGGGAGGTATGGCATGGGCCTAGGCCACACAGGAGGGAATAGGGAGTTGGGCCGCGAGGGGCGGGTTGGCCCAGGTCAGGGGAGAAGGAAAAAAAAAGAAAAGGAGAAAGAGAGAAAGAAAGGAAAAAAAGGAAAAGAGGAAGAAAAAGGGAAAAGACAAAATAAAAAGGGAAAATAGGGGGGTTGGGGTAATTTGGTGTTTTTGGGTTATTTAAAATAATAATATCTAGAAAATAATAATTAAGTCCTTTTTAGATTAATTTGGGCTATTTTTGAATAATTTTTCCAAATTCCATTTTAATTAGCAACACTCCCTAATTTTTCCTAATTAAATTATTTATCATTTTTCTCTTGACTTTCCCTAAATAAATCCCCTATATTTTAATAAAAGAATTAATTTCATTAATTTTTCTAATAAATCCTTATTTAGCCATAATTTCTAAAATTAGGATTTTGGGGTATTTCATATGCATTTATTTTATAGGAGATGTGTGTTTAACACTATACCCATATTAGATGTGCATACATGATTGTCATATGTGTATTCATTCATACAAGATTTCATTTATTGAGAAAAAAATGTACATTAATTTATCAAATATGTGCATCAAATAAGTAACAAAAGGAGCATGAAGGCTTGTTTATGCCATATCAGCCAACTCATCATGCATCATGCTACTAATAGCAAGATGCAACATTTGCATGTATTATCATAGGAGATGTGGGTTTTCCCAAAGAGCCAATGATATACCCATATGCACTTGCATGCTATATCATAATAAGGCCCAACGTGTATGAGAAATGAGTTTGAGAGGGGGAAAATGGTCGTTCACCTAATATTCAACTCTTTATAACTTCTCTATGCAAAACCTCTCCATATCATTTTCTTCATCTCAACGTCGAACTACAAACAATCATCAACTCTAGAATTCAAAACACAAACCCTAACATGATGTCGAAAATCAAAGAAAAATCATAAATTACTCATAATTTTGACAATCTCGCTAGCATTCTCAATAAAAACCAACCTAAAAAAATTGAAAGGTAACAAATGTATAATTTTTTTTTTTTAAGTTTTGGTTTCAATCCTTCTATAACATTTTAATTTATCAAACATTGATATTAATAGTAGAACCTAGAATACTTGATGTCATATCTAGAATGAGAAATAAGATAATCAAAAAGCTAATGATGGAGAGAATCATAAACATCTGATCCCTATAGTATGGTCACCTTCAAATGTTGTTATGTCATGAAACTACTTTCGTAGTCACAATGTAGGTGTCTTTTGTTTTTAATCTCATATTATGACCTTAGAACTCATAATCATACTCCTATATGACAAAATCACTCTATTAGCATATATAATCACTTTATCAACACGTATAATCACCTCATAACCAAATATAAGCATTGTGATAGTTGATATAATCGCCTCATAACTTGATATAATCACTCCAATAGCATACTCTTTAGGTTTGTAATCACTTTCCTAAATTAACATAATCACTACAGAACTCAATATAATCACTTTCTTACTTCATATATCACCTTAGAAAATCACATGATCAATTTGATGATACGAATATATAACTGTATAATTACCTTCCTAACTTACATAATTTTTATCATTAAGTAAAAAGTATATTATATATTTCTCAAAGGAGAATAAATTATACAAGTATCACCCCACTAGAGCATCTATACACCGACGCCATTTATCATACTTCATGGACCTATGAGGATCAAATCACCTAATAGGTACACCAATAATAAAGGGCATTACAAGAATGAGCAAGATTCCAAACAATCCTATAGTTACTTTCATACCATATAGTGTGAAAAAAGTGTCAAACAAGGCATGTAACATGGTTTTTTTTTCCTCTTTTGGTTGCTTAGTGCCTTTAGCTAAGGTTCTTAACTCCCCAACCCAAGATCGAACACCATCCCTACTATTAAAATATTTCTTGATTTTCATCCAAATCTATAAGTTATAAGGGTATTCAAGTGTGAGATGTTGTATTGGTTCCTTTTGTCCAATAGAGCACAACTAGTCCGCACCAAACCATGGGATGACACTAGATTTTCTCACCCTTAATCCATATTTTCTTATAGGTCTTGTGAATACTAAAAGCACCATCATGCAACAAACATTTCAAACTGAGTTGTTGGTGTTGGAATAAAGGGGTTGTTGACCTCATAGGTCAAATAATATCATTGTCCTTGTTTTGATGATAATGAACAGGTCTTGAGAACTAATGAGTTTGTTTAAGTGTGTACATACTATAATCAACAAACAAAGAGATCTAAAACATAATTACTCAAATCATTTCTCTAATGTGCAATTTAAAAGTGCAATCAAATTTCAAAGCAAAAGATAAGATCATGTGAACATAACAAATACTTAAGGTTTAAGAATCATATTTCTAAAGTCTTAGGTTTCTTGTAAAAAGTTAAGCTGAGTAATTTCACATTTTGATCAAAAATCTTTAAAAAGTTGTTGAAATGCTTGATTTGAATTCACTTCATAAGAATTCATGGTTGATCTCAATTTCTAAATCTTTTAAAGTGTTTAAACTTTTTGTTTAGTTCTAGTAAGAACCAATCGACAAGTCTCAAGACCAATTAACTAGTTTATTTTAATCAAGAGCATGAAATACATTAAAATTAGAGAGATCGATTGGATCAATAAGCTGATTGATTGGTCCTTCCAAACTAATTGACTAGTTTGGCCAACTAGTCCATGGTTTTCCCTCCTACAAGAACCCATTCATATTTATTTAAAATTATCAATTAGTTTTTCCAAATTGATCGAATAATTTAAAGAAACTAATTAATTAGTTTGGCCAACCAGTCTATGGGTTTTACTCTTACAAAAAACCCATTCATCTTTGCTTAAACTCATCAACTAGTTTTGTCAAACTAATCGATTGGTTTGAGGAACCAATCAAATGGTTTGATCAACCAATCCATGGGTTTTGGTCTTATAGAAACCCATTCTTCTCTACTTAAACTATAGTTTTTGTAACCAAATTGGTCATCAAATAGATCTTACTATAGGTTTAGTGATTACTTGTTGGATCAATTGTTTGAATAGCTTTAACCAGTAGTTCGAATGATTCACTAAAAATAAGTAAAACATGTATAAATTTATTTAGCGGTATTATCTGATCCTCACTATTACCAATCATAAACCTCAAAATAGTATATTACAGCATCATAAACATAATCCACTCAAAACATTCATACAAATTACAAAATAACAAAAATCAACATCAAGTCCATACATATTCAAGAAATACAAAATAGAACATAGTAAAAGCCAGTTAATACACAATCAAAATTAAAAGTACCTAATTTGCTTACATAACTACTCATCCAAACCATATGGATTATGTATATTTGCATCCACATTATAACATATGGGAGTGACATTTTCATGCGCAATATCCACTTTCATCTTCTCTATCATCAAAAACTTCTAATCCATATACACAAACACCATTGATGTAATGCTAATTAAAAGGATAAAAATGTCATATGATCTTATATAAATAATAAAAGGTTATTAGCTTCATAGTTCATACCCTCATTTGCATTGCTTTAATTATTTTAAATAGTATAAGAAGCCAATCTATTTCTCAACAATTATTTTCCCTCATTTTTTAAGCTAGAAGGCTCATCCATAAGAATCCAAGTGCCATTTGCATCAAACTCTTCAAAATTAATTGGATCATACTTGGTTTAAATTGGTTTCTACACAAAAGACAACACAACTACACTATTTAGCAATATGATCATGTGAAATAATAGATTTAAGGGTTATTTGTGAAGATAATAAATAAAATTTGAAAAATGTATTGACAATATACCTTTTTTCAACCTCAAGTTAGAATGAACAAATATTAATCATTGAGCTTTGGATTCTCTAGTCTATTTATTTTCTTCGAATAGATTTGTCCAAATACTCTCCAATTTCATTCACAACCCGAAGCACTAGTAGTTTGGCTCAAAATACAAATGGCGAGTTTTTATAGATATGGATCACCACATCCATACAATATCAACCACTCATCTACAACATGTCAAGATTAATATATTAATAAACCAAACAATCAAACAAAAATTGCAATAGGAAGAACATATTTAAGATTAAAAATTATTTATAAGACATACTAGGAGCAAGAATAAAGCAATCTTACACAACAAAACATCTTCCAAAATCACCCTTGCTTTTCTAAAATAACTTATTTGAATCATCAATTTTGATCTCAATTGGAAATTTCCATTAGCATACCTCTCTATAAAATCAATAACTATAGACACTATTTTTATGGTTTGTAATATCATATGAATACTAAAAGCGAGGATTAAACAAAAAAACCTGCATGTAAATTCTTTAAAAGTTGAGTATCCCAAGGAAAAGTAATGATTTGAAGGTAAAAAAAACACCCATGAAAAGGATGATCGGTATACTATGTACTATCTAATCATACAATTGAAGTAAGGGTACAGATAGAATAAGCATACGTGCATGTTAACATAAAACAATGTAAGGTAAATATTGATCCCATAACTCATTATTGGACATAAACAAGATTCGTTCCTTTATTTAGGTTGAGTTTAAGGTCCCCCACTATTCTTAATCTAGTGGAATGAACTGAAGCACCTCTAGGACAACATACTTGAGTCACTATTATTGACTGGTGGAATGGACCCAACATATACTAGGCAGTATTGCATGAGGATGGAGAAACAGGGATGAAACGAAACATGAAAACGCCATTTCTTAAAAATTTAGAAAATGGGGACAGTAGGAGACGTTAAAAAAATTTATATATATATATATAATAGATTAAATTTACTAAAATTAAAAGAGAAAAATAAAAAAATTCTAGAATTATTATTTATATTCGTTTATTTTAATTATTAATAATTATTTTTAATAAAAAATTTAATTATATAATATTATTTAATTAAAATATTAATTAAATAATTTTAATAAAAAATTTGACCCTGAAACAAACTGAAACGTTTTGGGGACGTTAGGGGATGGGGGACGGCACCTAATTGTTGTCCCCGTGCATCAGTGATACTAGGGCAATATACTCCTGACCACTATTTTTAAATTAGTGGAACGGTGTGAAATACCTCTCAGAAAAGAACACACTTGAGCCACTATTATCGTCTGGTGGAATAGACACAACCCCTCGGTCCTAACTCACATAATCTTTCAATTTAAGAGATTAATATTTTATCCATTAGTTACTTATCTCAAAATTATATTCTTATTCGCAATGATTTTAGGGACCTATTATTCTTAATTTAGTAGAACGAACTGATGTACCTCTTAGAGAAAAACACACCTGAGCCACTACTATCGTCTGTTGGAACGGACACACAAACACCTCAACCCAACTCATGTGATCTTTCACTTTAAATGATTAATATCTTATTTAGATTTAGTTATATCAAGATCATCATGGATGACTCATATAGATACAGATATCATATAATTGAAAACACATAAAAAACAACCATGTAATTATCAAAGCCATCCTTAAGGAATAGGTTCATAACTCCTCGAATATTATGAATATCGTACTTAATAAATTTAAATTATATTTTACCTTTTAAAATCACCATAATTCTATTTTTTAACCCTTAATGACCAAAATACCCTTTTCTAACCAAAAGCCTCATAATTTTTTATTAGACACCTTGTATCTTACTCAACCATCATTTAATCACATTGCTTATGGAATAATTGCTAACATATTCAAAATTTATCAGGCCATGATTATTTTTCATATTATCATCAAAGGACCAAAAAGCCCTTATGATAGTTAAAATACCCATATTTTCCTAAAGTCCTTATGAATCCTAACATTAACAAATTACAAAATCCAATGCTTGTATGAAATATATAACCCCAATTAATACATAGATACAATGTATCTAAATTCATGCCAACCAACATTATACCCAAATGGATACTTTCACATTCTCCTCACTTTCAATATACTATATCATAGTGTTAACAAATTAATATTATCCATGTAACAATACTAAATAAAATATCACATACAAATATAGGTTGCACATTCATATCCTTGCTTTGGCATGTAGTCTTATCGATAAGAACACCGGTTTCTAAGTAAATAATCCCAAGTTGTCTTCCCCAAGATCACTAGAATATCACCTATGAAAACAAGAATAGGCCACAATTAGAACATAAGAATACAAATAGAGGGAGAAGTTAAGGTAAAAGAGGTAAACAAGGTGAAAATGGGAATAATCGAAACCAATGGAGAGCTCAAGTTGTAAGTAAGTATGAATTAATGTATGGTGGTGATAAGGTGGTGTTAGAGTGGAGCATGGGTGTGCTATAAGGGAAGAATGGAAGTGGAAAAGTAATGGCATGGGTGTGGCATACAACACATAAATAAGTCGAGAGCTTGGAGCACATATGGGTGGGTTGTGTAAGATTCACACGATTGTGTGCAAATTGGACTGGAAAAAAAGAGTACACATGGTTGTACATGAAACAATGCATGGTCTATGCGAGTGTGCATAGCTGGGGTGTGTGAGTAAGGCCATAAACGAGTCGAGCCGAGCCGAATACCCCTAGGCTTGGGTTCAGCTCATTTAACTAAATGATTCTAAAATGATGTTTGGGCTCGGCTCGTTTAACTACGAACGAACCGAACTGAGCTTTTAACGAGCCGAGCCCGAGCCTCACTTTTAGGCTCGTTTAACTAAACGAATGAGCCAAACCGAGATTTTAATGAGCTGAGCCAAGCTGAATACTGAACTAGCTCAGCTTATTTATAGCCCTATGTGTGACATTGCATGGTCGTGTGCCTAAAAAAATGAACTGAGCATGATGGAGAAGAAAGAAAAAGAGGCAGTGTGTGTTGGTAATGGTTGGGCAACAATGAAGGGAAATGATAGGGTGGTAGTGGTAGTTGATTTTCCAAGGCAATGATGGTTCTTGGTGGTTAGTGGCAATGTGCAGTGTTGATGGTTGTGGATGACATCGAGGCAGAGCAAGAAAGTAAAAGGAGAAAGGAAGGTGTTTGGGGCAACTTTACTCAACATAATAGAGGGAGAGGGAGTGGGTTAGTAGGGCATTAAATGAGGCAAATCTTGGAAGATGTATATATATATATATATAAATATATAAGTATGGTGTGTGCATGGTGAATGGAAGAGGAGAGGAAGGCATGCATGAGGGAAATGGAAGGGGAATCATGATCGGGGAAGGCTAGGTAAAAATTCAACAAAACATATCATATTAATTTGTGGGAGGTTATGGTTGATGAGGATGGTAAGCTATGGCAATATGGAAGAGGGTATGGCCGAGAGAGGGATTCACGCAGGGAAAGAAAGAAAGAAGAAGAGGAGGAGGAGGAGGAGGAGGGGGAGGAAGAAGAAGAAAAGAAAGACAAGAAGATAGTGGGAAAAAGAAAAGGTGAAGGAGAAAAAGGAAAAGGAAAAAGGGGGGGAAAAGGAAATGGGTGTGGGTTTATGGTTATGATTAGATTAAAATTGTATTTAACTTAATTAGATAATATTTAAAATATTAACCATCCAGAATTTTGGTTAGGTTAAGATATAGATTACCCAGATTAAAGGTTAGGGTTAGGTTAATATTTAAGCTTAAGGAATTAGGGTAAGGTAAAAATATCGATTTCATGAGATCAAAATTGGTTTAAGGTAGTAATTATCATGAATTAATATTAGATAAAAATACGGGGTATTACATTTCCATCGATTATTTTGCTTAACTAGTCCTATTCATTAATCCAACTGTTATGACCATATATTCATCTGTTAATCGGTCCGATTTTTAATACTATGTTTTAAATTCATTGATTGGTTTTTCCAAAATAATCAATTATTTTATAATTCATCAATTGGTTTGATTTACTAATCTAAGACACTATTTATTCATGTTCATAAGAACAACCGAGTACTGAATATAACCAATCGACTGGCTTGTGTAATGGTAACTTTCCATTGTAGGACTGAAAATAATTAGCTGACTAGTTTGAGACACCGATTGACTAGTTCAACTAGACTGATCAATTGGTGAGCATTAAATATTGATTTTCTACCTATTGAATAGTTTTTTATAGATTTTGTGTCTAAGGGCTACAAGAAGAGGGCAAGATTTATAAATAATCTCCCCAAGCATTTATTACAACTACTTTTCAATAATGTTTACAATGCAATTAATCATCTACTCTTAAATCACTCAATTAAGCATTCAAAATCTTTCAAATTTCAAATTCAAAGTTTTTTATTGAAAATTGTTCATTGCTTACTTCTCTTAACTAGAATTTCTCTTCAATTGTAATATATTTTATTACATCTCATCCAAATTTTTATACTTTTTTTTTATTTCTTCATGAGAATCAATTGTAATCACAACTACCTTATAAAATTTATTACAAAGGGGTTAGTGAGTGTTTACCTATCATTTGGATAAATTCTTATTGAGAGTCTAGAAAATATAAATAGGTAAAGCTATAAATTATTTCTTAGAGGTTCATTAAAATTCTAATCTCATAAACCAAGAGAACAGTGATCAATAATTAAAACACATCACTATTCAAAACCCTACTCTACATTTTTTAATTTTTTTATTTCCATTCCAAAAAACCTCATTCACCCATTCTATGATTCTTTCAATTGGTACTAGAGCCTAAGCATCTCACAAAGGATTCAAAATTATGAGATGAAAAAGATCTATGAGCAGAATGTACTATATTAGTCTAAATGAAGGCATCTCCACCACAAAATTACAAATGTTCAAAGGTGGTAAATTTGCCTACTTGTTCTTCATCAAGTCACAAGAATATGATATATGGTAAATAATGTAACACCCCAATTTTTACTACTAAAAAATTTTTATTTGCAGTGGAAATAACTAAGTAAAAATAGTGGGGGTTGCCGCCGTGATCGAAGTAATTTTGGTTTATATAACCATCCTTACATCAACCACAAGGCTAAAAGTTTTAAAGTGATACAAGGAAATTAAAATCAAAAGTTCATCTATAATTCAAACATTGAGTTTGGAGTATTACTCTGAGTTTACAGTACCAAAATATAAAAAAGGGGATACCATGGATCAAGAGTCCAAAAGGGGTATCTAGTTTAATATATAACTCGGATAACAGATACTCTTCACCCAACCCCGACATAAATGGAGTCAATCATCCCCACATAAGGCGACATAGGACACAAAATCATCTACCTAATCCTCTAAAACCTACACAAAAGATCCAGGGCCTTCTACTCATGGGAATGAGTAGCACCCATAAAATGGGTGGTCAGTACGCTACGTACTGAGTAAGGGAACAATACTATCGAAAATAGGAATACAAGTGGCACATGCTTACACATAAAATGATAAGGGAAATACAACCAAGTCAATGATCATCTTACAAGGCATAATACAGTCCAAATCGTTTTATTAAATATAGTTCATTTTCATTCTTTTATGTGCAATAAGTGCAGGACCCGACTATTCTTAAACCGGTGGAACGGTCTGAAACTTTTCGAGGATAACACACCTGAGCCACTATTATTTCTGGTGGCATGGAGGTGATAGCATATCCTCAGGACAGAATGCTCCCAAGACACTATTCTACCCGATGGAATGGAAATAAATAATCTCCTCGAGGCATAACGCTCCCGAGCCATTATTCTACCCGGTGGAACGGGAACAAATCATCATCGTCCAGAATCACGCATTCTTCCACTTTAAATCATTAGTATATTTTCCCATAGGTTGTAAAGGTATGTTTTATTTCACAATGAGTAGGCGCCCCACTATTCTCAACCGATGGAACGATTTGAAACTTCTCGGGGACAACACACCGGAGCTACTATTCTTTCCGGTGGAACGGAGATTAAAAACATCATCTCGGGGCAGAACGCTCCCGAGTGACTATTTTATCCGGTGGAATGGGAATACATACATACATATATATATATATATATATATAGATTTAAGAAAAATAATCCCATGGTCCTACACACATGCTCTTTTACTTTAAGTGATTAGTATCTTGTTTAAGATTGATTCTCAGGCATAAGACATAGTAAAAACATATATAGATATAGCATAGATCCAAAACCTCGAGTCTTATCAAACCCTAATTACACTTCCTTTTAGTGTTCATTCTCCCATGTTGGTTGTTCCATGCACATTATATTACGACATCTCCCAAATCTCATCATTAGTATCATGCCCAAAATTCACAACCTAATTTTCATGAGTTTGATTTAGTGATATCACCCCAATATATATAGTAATCATCGAAGCGTCCAAGTCTAAATTCCATAAAATTGTCATAACATTTCCTATAAAATATTCATTATTTCTAATTCCTAGTAGTTATTCTCGAATCCATGAAGATGGAATACAAATATTAACATCTCAATATGACTTATCCTAAATTTACTATTAAGCAATTATGAACCCCAAATTAACAATAATATCTCCGTGAATTACTCAAGTTACTATTACCATAAATTTAAGCCTCCTAACACATAAGTTACCAAAACCTCATTACTATCCCATAATGACCAAGTTACCATTTTAGCACAATTAACACCTTTATTTCATAAAATATTATACCTTCCATATATATTATTTTTTCCAAGTCCTCATTCATCATCATACCTCATGAGAAACCTTAAGCCCATTTACCACAACTCAATCAACCCTTATTTTATATTATAAGACACAATTTCACAGTTATGGCATTCTCATCATTCAACCCATATTTCATACTACAGGTATAATTTCACAATTGTGACATTATCATCCTTCAACCCATATTTCATACCTTAAGTTATAATTTTTTTTATAAATATGACATTCTCATCTTTCAACCCATATTTCACACCTCAAAATATAATTTCACAAATATGACATTATCATCATTCAACCCATATTTTATACCATGAACATATTTCCACAAAGGCGATATTATCATCATTCAACCATAGATATATTTCCACATGTATGATATTAACATCACTCCACCTATATTTCATATTATAAGATGCATTCTCACAAATAAGATGTTATTTTCACAATCATAATATAATGGTATCTCTGACAACCCATATATCCTTTCAACATAACATGCATAACACCACAAATTATCAATATCAACATACATCACATATTATAACAGGAATATCATGTAAAACACATTTATTTGAACAAGATAATATCATCAAAAGTCCCAAGCATTGAATAGTATCCTTACCAACTGGGACACCGGGCTCTAAGCACGCAAAATCCTAGATTTCCTCCTCCAAAGATACTAGAAAACCACCTACAAAAAATAGAAAAATTACAGTTAGGCTCGAAGAGTTAAACCGAAGGGGAAAATCAAGGTAAAGAGGGTAGAAGTAGCTACAACCATAGTCAAATTAGAGCTTGAGATGTGTAGATGTGTAGAGGAATGTGTGGTGGAGCTATGGTAGAAGTTTGGTGGTATTTGGTTGAGGTTTGGAGGTGAAAATAGGGGTACACAGCCAACAAGGGAGTTGCATTAGCACGCGGTGCAAAAGTTACATGGCAGTGCAGAACCAAGCCAAGAGGAAAATTTTTGCACGGTCAGACCGTGCAGGGATTGTATGGCTGTGCAACAAGTGTTTTAAGTGTTGCACGGCCATGCAGTAGGTCGTGCACACTATGATGCTGCAACAAATGCATAGGAGAAGGAGGGAAAAGAAGCAGTTATTGGTGACAATGGCCAACGATTGGCGAAAGGGGAGGTTGGGGCGACCTTGGTGGTTGGTCCACTGGCCAAATGGTGGCAAGTGGAGGCCAACGTGGTGCACGGTGGAGGAAGATGGTGGTGCGGAAGCTAAAATAGGGAAAGGAAGATGAAGAAGAAGAAGAAAGGGAGAAGAAGAGAAGGAGAAGGGTGAGGGAGCTTCGGTAATGGCTCTTGGGCATAAAATATTAGCAGAGTGAGGCAAAACCAAAGAGAAATAGGGAGTGTGTGAGGTATATATATGCATGTGTGTTGTGTGTGTGGTGCTTAGGGGGAAAGAAAAGAAATAGGGAGGAGGGTGGCGTGTAATGGGGGATTGGTGATGATGCATATGCAAGTGGATGATGGTGCTGATGGTTGCAGAGGATGGCTAAGGTAGGGTGGTAGCTGTAGGGTGAGGGTGGTGATGGTTGATGGAATTGTTATATAAGGGTGGAAAGGATAAGGAGGTTGCAGGGGGATGGGGCGCGTGTGACAGGAGAAGATGCAGGGATAAGGGTGCAGAAGGAGAAGAAGAAAAGAAGAAAAGGGGAGGTGAGGTGATGGATGATGGAAGTCTGTAGGGGACAAGATGGGAGATGGTGCAAGTGGTGGTGCAAGTTGTAAGTGCAGCTTGCAGAAATGCAGCAAAGGGCTGGCAGGAGAAGGAGGAGAAGGAAAGAAAAGAAAAGGAAAAAAGAAAAATAAAATGAAAAGGGAAAAGGTTAAGGGGATTAGTTTAGGGTGATTTAGATTAGTTAAGGGTAATTAGGATTAGTGGAAATTTTTAGCAGATTTGATTTCGGTTTACGAATTTTGGTTTATCAAAGTTAAAGTTTTTGAAATCCATTAATGTTTTGGGATTAAGGATAGTTTAAGGTTAATATAGGATTTATTAGGATTAGAATCAAATTAGGTGCTAATGAGCTTAAGAAAATTTTTGGGGTATTACAAATAATCACTAAAAGGCCAATCAAGATCACTAAAGAGGTTAATAGTGAGCTAGTGGAAACTACGAAGGATGAGCTCATGGATGCAAAAAAGAGAAAGCTTACTCTTAATGAAAAAATCATCATGATTATTCAATATAATCTTGGAAGAAGGAAGTACCACCACATTCAATCATGCTCCACCGGAAAAGAGATACAGGATAAACCCATCCTCACTCATGAAGAGACTAAGCACGTGAAAGATCAAAAAAATCACTTTTCACACTAGGGAATATGAACTCATTAGTATGAAGCAAGGTGAATGCACCAACAACCTAAGCAACCGCTTCATTATCATTATCGACAACCTCAAGGCCTTCTGTAAAGAAAAAAACTAAAAAAAAGAAAGTAAGAAAGATTTTGCAAGGTCTTATAAAAGACTTAAGTCCAAAAGTGGTTGCCATTGAAGAAGCCAGATACTTAACAAAGATGACCATTGAATAAATCTATAGGAATATCATGGTTTATCAATCAAAGTTGGAAGATGGATTAGATAAAAGAAAGAAGAAGACTCTAACTCTAAAAGCTTCCACTTCCTGTAGATAGTAGGAAGTGATTGAATACATGGAAGAAAAGGAACGCACTGAAGGTGAAGAGGAATCTCCCATGGATAAAAAAAAGTGGTCTTTATAACAACTCCATTAAAAAAATTCCTCTTATCAAGAAGAGGTGTAAATGGAAGATTGGGAAGGCCATCTTCAAACAACACAAGGAGCCCTAGAGAAGCCAAAATAGATGACAAGATCAAATGCCATAATTGTAGAAAATTTAGACATGTTATCCCTCACTGCTATGAATTTAGAAACAAAATAGCTAATTAAATGGAAAGAAAAAAGGGGAATACCAACAATAAAGGAAGGAAAGGACCCAAAAAAGCTATGGATGTCTTTGATGAAAGTGAAAGTAAACATTTTGATGATGAAGAAGAAGTTTTCATATGAAAGTGAAAGTAAACATTTTGATGATGAAGAAGAAGTTTTCAACCTTTGTTTCATGGCTTTAAGAGAGGAATCATCAGCTTTTACCTCCTTTAGAATCTTTGATGATGATGATGGTGACATCGAAGAGGTACAATCCAATTCATTATACTCTTATGATATATTATGTGTCTTGCATGATTCATTACATGACAAAGATAGATCGACTAAGGAAAGATATAACATGAAAAATTAATTAATCACTTGAATGAACAACACATAGTTGTATTAAATAAAAATGTTCTTCTTGAATCTTGCATGCTTCTTGTGAAATTTGAGCTAGCTGAGAAGTTATCTGAACTTAATATATATAAGGAATTTAATAACTATGAGCACAATGTTAAGATAGATCAAATTTAGTCCAAGATAGTTGATTTATAAGACAAATGTGATAAATTTGTAAAGATTTCATATACCTTCACCAATGTTGAATAAGGATTAAATGTGTTGTTAGGTATTCAACAATATTGTAAGGACCATCAGGTATTAGGCTATGGAGACAAGAAGAAAATAAAATGCCAAGCACCAAAGAATTTATTTGTAAAAGCCTCCAAAGCTCATCAATTGCATGCTTCTCCTACATTAAGTAATGTAATGTGTGTGGGAAAATGGGAATTCATCTACAACGTGTAGGCATTCCAAAAATGCAAAATTCACCTCTACTCATAAGAAAAAGATTTTTTGCAATATGTGTAGTAAATCTGGTTATGTTGCTTCATCATATAGTTTTACTAAAAATATCAAAGTTGTTCCAAAATACAAGAAAGTATGGGTACCTAAAGGGACCTTACCACATGAATTTAACACTAACCCAATAAGGATCCATTGAAAGAGTACCTAAACTAGGACATTTGTGCTTGTATATATGCTTCAAAGTCAAAACAAGATGCCACAAATGGTTCCTAAACAAAGGATGCTCAAGGCATATGACAAGGGATCGAATCATGTTCTCCAAGCTAAATTCATATGATGGTGGAAGTGTGACTTTTGAAGATAGCTCAAAGGGGAATATTATTAATGTCAATAGCATTGTAACACTGTAAATTTTACAACTAAAAAATTTTGTTTAAAAGCAAAAGATTATAACAAAAATAGCTAATGTTACCGTCATAATTAATGCAAGTCTGGTTTACCATACCATCCTCACATTAATCACAAGGCTAACCATTAAGTAAAAACAAAGTAACTTGAAATGAGAGAAACTTTATAAATATAAACATGAGTTTGTAGATTAACTATGGGATACAATAATGAAATACAAACAAAAGGATACCATGGATTGAAGAGTTCAAAAAGTATCTAGGTAAAAACATCATTTAGATAACACAACTATTCGCTCAAACACCCACAACAGATAAAAGTCACTCCTTCCCAAACAATACATCAAAGGTAGAAAAATCATCTAGCTAGTCCTTGAAAACCTGTACTAAAGCATCAGGGTCCTCTGCTCACGGAATTGAGTAGCATCCACAAAAGGGTAGTCAATACACGTATAAAACACATAAAGCCTCACAAAGCAAATACTGATTTAGGCCTCTTTAATTAATATAACCGATTTTATTCTTTTATTTATGATGAGTTCTGAGACCCTACTATTCTCAAATTGGTGGAATGGTTTGAAGCATCTCTTAGGGACATCAAATCTGAGCCACTATTAGCATCCGTTGGAACAGATCCAACACCTCTTAGGCCATAACGCTTATGAGTCACTATTATTAAACCAATGGAATGGTCTGAAGCACCTTGTAGGGACAACACAGTTGAGATACTATTATCATCTGGTGGAACGGATTCAACACCTTGGACCTGATCCATGTACTCTTCCACTTTAAATCATTCATATCTTGTCCAATAGGTTACTTATCTCAACCCATATTCTCATTCACGATGAGCATAGGGTTCCATCATTCTTAATCCAGTGGAATGAACTAAAGCACCTCTCAGAGACAACACACTTGAGCCACTACTATGATCTGATAGAACTGATGAATAAAACACCTCTTAGAGTAAAATACTCCTAAACCACTATTCTTAAATGGGTGGAACAGTTTGAAACACCTATCAGGGATAACACACTTGAGTCACTATTATCATCCGAAGGAACTGATTCATAAATACCTTGGCTTGATTCACGTGATCTATCACTTTAAATGATTAATGTCTTATTCATGATTGATTTAAAGGCACATAATACATTTAAAATAGGTAAGTGCATCACAAAGATTATAAATCATTCTCTAGAGTTAAGATCCCTATGGTTTCTCAAAACCCTAATTTCACACTTTTATCATAACTCTTCTTCTGTTACTCTTTTAATCACCAAACTCAGTACCACTCCCTCAATTATTATTATTATTATCAACATATACAAATTTCAAGGCCTAAATCTAAGGTATTGCACATACGATAATAACCCTATCCCAAAACTTACTATTACCAAGACTTATAAACCTTAATTTCACAAATCGATCATTACTTTCATGTAGGGCTCAAACACTTATCAGATTTAATATAAATTCCCAAAACACTAATATTAACATCATATATAAATTTTTTGGTCTAACTTATCAATCTTATATAATTCATAGTTAATCCAAACACTTCATATAAATTCCTTAGCATATTTTGGATGATAGAAAACCTTAAAATATCACAAGTCTCATATTTAACCCATGTTGATCAAAATTATCTTATCGATAACAAGACCCTTATTCAGGGTGAAAGAAGGGAGGAAAAAAATAAAACAAATCAAGAAAACTTGTACAACCAAAGAATGGAGGGATGACAAAGTTGTGCCAAGCTAAGGGGTGGTAGCAATGGCACAAGCTTTTGTTGCTATAGGGTGATCAATGGCCAATGGAGCTAAAAGGTGGAGGGAAACAATGGTGGGCTAGGCTAAAGGAGGGAGGTGGGCACTAATCGTCTTAGTAGAAGTAGGGTGGCATGAAATTTAGTTGTTGGGGCCAAGTGGTGGAGGGTGTGGTGTGGTGCAGGCTGCCGAAAGGGAGGGGTTTGCTTCAGTTAAGGCTACCAAAGGGTGGTGTTGGGTTGTGGTTGAAGTTGCTACAGCAAGGAGAGGGAAAAAGGAAGAGGGTGGCTACAGGTGAAGGAAACTAAAAATGAGGTGTGGGTTATGGTTGAAGTTGTCAAAGATGAGGGGGGTGCACAACAGTTGGTGTAGCAACCAAGGAAGAAAAAGAAAGGGGAGGTTGTGAGGTGAAAAATTCCTAAGAGGAGGGAGGTGGAGTGGCAGTTTCTGCCGCATCCAAGGAAGAAGGAAAAAAAGGGGTTGTGGTGTGTTAGGTCAAAGGTGGAGGTTGTGGTGTGGTGGATTTAGTTGTTAGGGGTTTTTAAGGTTATTTTTGCGACTATAAGGAGGTGGTAAAGGAGGGGAAATGGTAGTGCATTATTTTGTACAAAAAAAATGGAGAGAAGAGAGGTGGTAGGAGCATTTAATACTGGATTTATATATACACACACATGCACAGGGATGAGGGTTACGGTTAGCCAAAAATTTCAACACATACCTTTAAGCCAAGGAGGGAGAAGTTGATGGGGTAGAGAGAAAACTTGGTAGGGGGATTCGTGCACATAAGGGGAAGGGAAGAGAACAGGGAAAAATACGAGGGAAAGGAGAAGAAAAATAAAAAGGAGAAGAGGGAGGTGTTGTGGGTTTAGATTAAAAATAATTTAGGTTAGGGCATTAGAATACATAGATTAAACGATCATCCACAATTAGGTTTAGGTTACAAAAGATATTAATAACTCAAAATAAATACAAAAATAGGTTTAGGCTAAGATTTAGGATTTGGGAGTTAGGGTAAGATAGAAAAATAAATTTCTTGAGGTTATAATTAGGTTAAGATATTAATTACTTAGGATTAAGATTAGCTAAAATTTGGGATATTAAAATTATCAATATTGATAACTCTAAACCCTTTATAAATGATGTATATTTGGTTGATGACCTTAAGTAAAAATTGATTAACATTATTCAATTATGTGATAAAGAGTTTCTAGTTAATTTCTCAAATTTGCATTGTATCATTTCAAATGAAGTAGATAAATCCATTCTCTATGTATGCCATTGTATTTATTAACAATGTGCACATGATTGATGTTAAATCAATAAAATTGCACAATGCATATTTAAGGGCCATTACAATGATGTATGGTTGTGGCATAAGAGCATTACACATAGTAGTATGGATTTATTAAACAAACTTGCTAGAAAAGACATAATGCATGGTATTCTGAAGTTGAACTTTGCAAAAGATCGATTATGTGATGCATACCTTTAAGGAGAACAAAATAGGGCTTCCTTTAAACCTAAAAATGTTGTGACCACATCACAACAGCTTAAACTATTTCATATGGATCTATTTGAGCCTACTGGGATCTATAGTATAGATGGTTATAGATATGCACAAGTTATTATAGATTATTACTTATGCTATACATGGAAGTTAGTTCTCTCTACTAAAGATGATGATTTTAACACTTTTCTTGTTCTTGATAAGAATATTAAAGTAGAAAAGGGAACTAAAATCCACACTATAAGAAGTGATCATGGAAAGGGTTTGAGATTATCACCTTCATGGATTTTTATGATCAGAATGGCACTACTCACAAATTCTCGGCACCAAGAATACCATAACAAAATATTGTGGTGGAAAGGAAGAATAGAACTTTGGATGAGGTTGCGAGAACCATGCTATGTGACAATAAGATTCCAAAATATTTTTGGGCCAAAGGCATTTCCATCATAAACTTTATAATGAGTAGATTACTCATCTGGGCCATCTTAAAGAAGACTCAATATGAACTCTAATAGGTAAGAAACCAAATGTGGTTTACTTCCATACATTTGGTTACAAGTGCTTTGTCCTTAACAATAGGAAAAGCAATTTGAGTAAGTTTAACTCTAAAATAGATGAAGGTATCTTCATTAATTACTCTTTACATATTAAATCTTACCAAGTCTTCAATAAATGATCAATGTTAGTTGAAGAATTTATGCATGTTTCTTTTGATGAATCTTACTCAAATGTGCAGAGCAATCAAGATGAAGAAGTAGGTAATTCATCCAAGTTGAGAGCCTAATGGAAAATTACGATAAAAAACATAGAAGAAGAAAAGGAAAGATCCTTTAGTTGATCAACATGAGGATGAAATGAGAAGGGGTCTTCTTAGAGTATGGAGATATGTCTATAGACATCTTCAAGAGCTCATCATTAGTGATCCAACAAGGATAATTGCAAAGAGATCCTCACTAGGTAACATTTAAAATCATTTAGCACTATTATCTCAACTAGATCCTAAGTCTTAATAGGAATCCATGAATGGTGATAATTGGATCAGGGCAATGCAAGATGAGCTTAACTAATTTGAGAGAAATCAAGTTTGGTAATTAGTCTCTTTGTCTCCAAATAGACCCATCATTGGGACTAAATGGGTCTTAAGAAAGAAGCTATATGAGGATGGCATTTTGGTTATAAATAAAGCCCAATTAGTTTTCAAAGGAGACAACTAGGAGGAATGCATTGATTTCAAGGAAACATTTTCCCTTTTAGCTAAACTTAAGGCTATACGTATGCTTCTTGCATTTGCATCATTCATATGATTTACATTATATAAAATGAATGTTAAAAGTGTTTTCCTTAATGATTTTGTTGAAGATTAGATATATGTTAAACAACCACCTTGTTTTGAAAATGACTCAAAACCTAAGAGAAATTTGGGGTCATGATTCTTAATCTAAAGAGATTTGAAAATTTAAAAAATATGACCCGACGGAAATCCTCTCCTTCTTCTTTGAAAGGGGATAGACACCTATTTCCTCCTCCCTCCAAGTACATTGTTCCTTTCTCGTCCATAGGGCACCTATTCTATATTATGCTCAATTAGTGAGGACCATAAATTCATCCCCTTACTCTACATATTTCTTTCATATTATGGATGACTAGCAACACTAGGTCAAATCATTTCATAAGAAAAATTACTCCTAGGGAAGTGTATTAACACTATACTATGCATTAAGCAGTTTAAACTTTCTTTTATCCATTCTATTTTTGATATCCATCTTCTCCCTCTCTTCACTCTTCACAATCCAATATATTATGACTTGTTTATCCTCTTTTATATGAACCTTATTGTTCATGTTCTGGGATACACCATGACCACTCACATATTACAAGTCCTTATAGTGGTGGATGAGGCTAGAATAGCTAATATATTGAGAATCAAGAATGATATAGCCACTGGCATAACATACACAAAGTGGATGGAGACTCGGCTTCCCGACTCTATTCTCTCCAACATGCATCATCACCACTTCATATATGGTGGCACTGCTAGCTCGCATTGCTTTCCACTCTTCAAAAAGGTATATCATTATTTGGTATAATCCATTATTTTCCCATGGGCTGGCTTAGAGGCGAACATGAACTTGAAGGATTGGTATGGGGTCATTCACATTCTATCATCTACTCCCATATGCTTTGCAATTAACATCTTCCACCACATGCTCACATGGTTGGGCACAATCAGATTGCTCTTAATTATCGCTTAATAATTATGAAGATTTTCTATGACTTTGGAGTTAAAATTAGGGATTTTCTAGCCATCCCACTTCACCTATAGAATGGGCTCCACATTTTGGATATTTTCACTCTCAGAAGGATGGGCCATTAGATGAATGATAATGTACAGACTCTTGAGCTTGATCTTAAGGCTTGTGCCTCCCTCTTATGCTGTGGTCACATATCTACTTTATTAGGACCACAACCTCCACCAAATTATTGAGATGACCTATCACCCCCTCTAATGTTCGTGTATATTCAATTGATAGTCCTTTCACATCTGTAGGAGCCTCCAAATCCATGACAACACCCTCCACATACACTACCACACCCACCATCTCCTGAGCACCTCCCACGTCTACTACTTTAGGTCATAAACACTTGTTAGTGTCCATGATCTACTTCTCGGTGTGGTTGTGCTGATGAACAACAAAAAGAGACATCAGGGTGTGTTGGAGAATGAATTGCCAGTACTTCACTCACGGATACAACCAGACTACGTGCCATAGCATTAGGATAACATGGGCATACACTTAGATGTTGAGTTTGTCCCTAAGGCCCATGGATATACTCTCACATATGCTGATTAAGGAGATATTGTTTCTCCTCCCTCTGATCCAATCATCAATAAGACCCTTTATGAGGTTACAAAGATTATTCATACATCACTCGAGACTATTGACTTTGAGGATATTGAGAGCTAGGACTTAGAGGCACTATCCATACCATCAATCATTGCTCTAGTTTCCCCATCCCACCCACCCACTTCTAATCTACCTTGAGCTTTTGATGATATGTATTTATATTTTTGTTTTAGCATAGTAGCACATTCCTTAGGCTTGTAATTTTCTATATGTACTATGTCTCTTATCTCAAAGAACGTTTATGATTAATGAGATATTGATTTTTTATCATATAATTTTTGCATCACTTTTATTTATGCATTCTAATTCTTTTTCCCTAATCTATTATATTACTCAAATAGATATAGGATTGTTCCTTTTACATCACTTTAAGGGGATTATTTCTCGTCTTTCCCTAATGCATATATTTTCATTAACACTTATATACACCTATTTAGGGGGGGAATTTCACTTAAGATCTCAAGATTATTGTCTCCTTTTCTTAAAAGTTCCCCTTCATTCTCACCCTTTGTTGATGATAAAAGAGGGAGAAAATACAAAAGCTTAGATTAAAATATGCATACATGATAAGTAAGAAAGGATACGGTAAAATTCTTCACTACTTCATATTCATTAATCCATCAACATTTGCAATTATGTACTTTTTGTTTGTCAACATCAAAAAGAAGGAGATTTTTAACCTCATAGATCAAATAATGTCATTATATTTTTTTATGATAACAAATTGATCTTGAGAATTAATGAGTTTGCTTAAGTGTGCATGTGCAATAATTGATAAAAAAATATATCTAAGGCACACTTACTCAAATCATTTATCTAATGTGAAATTTAAGAGAGCAATCAAGTTTCAAAGGAAAATAGAATATTGTGTGTAGATAACCAAAACTTAAAGTTTAAGGATCATATTTCTAAAGTTTTAAGTGTCTTGTAAAGAGTTAAGTTGAATAATTTCATATTTTGATCAAAACTCTTTAAAACATTTTTAAAATGCTTGATTTAAATTAAATTTATAAGAATTCAAGGGTAATTTTGATTTCTAAATCATTCAAAGTATTGTAAACTTGTTGTTTGGTTCCAATTGAAACCAATCGACTAGTTTAGTTGAATTAAGAGCATGAAATAAGTTAAAGTTATACGGATCGGTCGGTGCAACAAATTGATCTATTAGTTTTACCAACTAGTCCATGGGTTTCCCTTATGAAGAAACCCATTCAACATTGTTTAAACTCATTGAATGGTTTTTTCAAACTAGTTGGTTGGTTTAAGGAAACCGATCAACTTATTTGACCAATTAGTCTATGGGTTTCACTCTTGTAGAAACCCATTCGACTTTGTTTAATTTTACTGATTGGTTTTGCTAAACTACTTGAATGGTTTAAGAAAGCCAATTCACTAGTTTGACCAACCAGTCCATTTATTTTAATCCTCTAGAAATCCATTAGTCTTTGTTTAAACTTTCAAATGATTTTACTAAATTGATCAAATGGTTCGAGCAAACTAATCAATTGGTTTGGCCAACCAGTCCATGGTTTTATGTCCTTTTGAAATCGAATATTCTCTATTTAAACTTATTGGCTAATTTTTCCAAACCAATAATCCAGTTTGTAACTGACTAAATGGTTTGAATAGATCAACAGACTAGTTGCATGGACACATTAGCTAGTTTAATAAACTATGACACTATTCATATATGTTCATAAGGTCAATTGAGTACTACATATAACCAATCAATTAGTTTGTGTAATGGTAACTTTTCATTTTAATACCGAACATAATCAATTGATTGGTTTGATCCATTGATTGATTGGTCAGAGAATCAATCAATTGTTTTGACTAGACTAATCGGCTACTAAGCATTAAATACTAATTTTCTACTTTTTGGGTAATACAAATTTTTAAAAATTTTGTGTCTAACGGCTACACAACAAGGGTGAGCCTTATAACTAAGCTCATTCTTATTTAGTACAACTACTTTTCAACAACATTTACTGTGTAATTAATCATATATTATTAAATCATTCAATTGCTTAATCAAAATCTATTCACTTTTACATTATAGTTTTTATTGAAAAGTGTTCATTTTTTACTTCTCTTAATGATAATTGCTCTTTAGTTGTAATATATTTTATTACATCTAACTAGATTACATCTTATACAAAGTGCTACAATTTCATATATTGATTTATTGGCGAGAATTAATTGTAAACACACCCACCTAACAAAATTAATTACAATTAATTTTGCCTATCATTCTTGAGAGATTCTTCTTGAAAGTTTAGATAAGATAAATAAGTTAAAATTTAAATCATCTTTTATAAGTTCATTGAGATTTTGAGACTCATAAATTGAGAGAAGAGCGATCATCATTAACAACATGTCACTATTCAAAATC
Organism: Tamarix austromongolica; assembly: GCA_039764185.1. Lineage (NCBI taxonomy): Eukaryota > Viridiplantae > Streptophyta > Magnoliopsida > Caryophyllales > Tamaricaceae > Tamarix > Tamarix austromongolica. The sequence goes on along the minus strand of CM077812.1, from coordinate 42,796,012 downwards.
CAAAAAGGAGAACCTTTTGGTAGTGGATGTAGAGAGTAATTTGCTCTTGAACTACTCTACATTATTTGTAATTTTTTTTATTTATCACATCCATTTATAAAAATCCTATTAATTTCCTCTAGGTTTCTTTCAAGGGAAAGCATAGGTTTGAGTTTGAAGACTTGTTGCAATTGCTAAGAGTACAAATGGGTCGAAGTGAAGGACCATATAATGTGTTTTTTCAAGTAAATGGAATGAACCCACTCAACCCATAGTGATTCTTTTTCTTTCTTACAAATATTCCATAGAATTTTACATGTGACCACTTGATTCCAATTTTACATATGAATTAAAGTAAGGCCATATTTCATTTTTGAGTAAGCACACTCTATTCCATGCTACTAGAGCTTTCTTTGAAGGGTCAATCTTACTCATCCAAAGAAATTTCCAACGCATACTATCACTCTAGTGAATTAGTTTATGAGGAATAATGAACACTTGACACCAGTGCATATGCATAATAAATATGATAGACTTCAAAATTTTTGTTTACCAGCATATGATAAGAAATGAGCTTGACAATTTGTGGCTTTCTTTACAATCATATGGAATTAACCTTGAATTTGAGGTGTAGTGAGTCTATCAATGGATAAAGGCATAACTAAGTATGTGAATGGAAAAATAATTTCAATGAACCCATTTTCATGCAATATCTTATGCTTGACATTAGCTCCTGCTCTTCCAAAATAGATCTTTTACTTATAAGGATGAAGAAATTGATCTAATCTAGGGGAGAAGTCATCAACCACCTTAAGGAGTTTAAGCACTGACATTTGATCTCCCCTCCAAAAGTGTAGCATATCATTTGCAAGAGTAATATTTATGATCTATATTTTTTTTTTCAGTTAGGGTACCCCTGAGAATCATCATCTACCTATAAACCTCAAAGGGATCTAGTTAAATACTCATCCACAAGAACAAGCAAGTAGGGGGTAAGCCCCCCATAACAAAGTTATATTTAGCCTTTTAAAGAAGGTGTTAATTCCCCATTTAGTAGTAAAGAATATGATCCTTAGGCGATGTAGGCCAAAATCCACTTAACCACCTACAAAGGGAAGTTATAAGCATGAAGTATGTGTTGTAATAATCCCTAATGGATAGAATCGTAAGCTTTCTTAATATATAATTTACTCATACACCAAGGCAAAAAAGTCTTTGTGTGTATTTCCTCACAAGCTCACTTGAAAGTAGGATGTTTTCCCCAATTTACTTTCCTTTCATAAAACCAAATTGTTCATGATCAATGAGTACTAGCATGATGCATGGTAATTAGAGAACGTTGGAAATAATTATATATAAATTACCACAACAAACAATTGGTGGATGTTCGCATACCCTAGTAGCCTTCTCCTTTTTGGGAATTAGGGTTAAAGAGGTGATATTAAGCTTTAGGGATTCCCTGTGGTAAAAAATTCAATTAAAATTGTTGTAATTTTATTACCAACCACGTCCCAATCTTTCTTAAAAACTAGAGTAAAAAACCCATCAACACCAAGAGTTTTGTAATCACCTATAGAAAACAAAGCCTTCTTCACTTCCTCACAAGTAACAAGTGCAAGAACGGCCTACTTATTAGATTCTCGTAGTTTATCCCCCTAATTAATGACATTATACTAAATTTCACTAAAATTAGGTCCTTGAATTCCTAAGAGACTATTATAAAACTCAAGAAAAGCTGATTTAATTAGGCTAGCCTTAATAACACAATTACCACCATTAAGTGTAAGACTTTGTATTACATTTATATTTTGGTAACCTTTTATTTAGGAAAAGAATAATTTCTTATTAAAATACCCCACATTAAGCTAGTGAATCTTGCCTTTTGCTTTAGGGAGCTTTTATAGTTCTGAGAGATTTTATTGAAATTAGTTTCACACTCAAGCAACTTATCTCTAAGAGTATGATTACTTATGTCATTCAATAGTGCAGATTGTGCATCAAGCAAGGAGTTTTTACAATCCTCCATTCTATAGTCGAAAGAACCATACTCGCTCCTATTTAGCTCCTTCATAACTTATTTTATTCTCTACAAATTTTTATGCAGGTTTAGTAAGAGATTTCCACTAAATTGAAAATGCTAATGATTTTTAACAATGTCCAAGAAATCCTTATCTTATGTCCATAATTTTAGGAATTTAACTTCCTATTATGATCAGTACCATAACTGAGTAAAAGTGGACAATGATTAGATATGGAGGGTGGCAAGAAGTCAACAAAGGATTGAGTGAAACTTGTAACCCGTACTCCATTCACTAAAACCCTATCTAACTTGTAAGTCACTGCCTCATTCTAACTTCTTTTATTCATCTAGCTCAAGTAACATCCATAACATTTCAGGTCCACCAAACCTAGTGAATTAGCACACTAAGCAAAGTCTTACATGTTTAACATGGCAAGTACAACTCTCCCACTTTGTTCTTAGGGTGTAAGATCACATTGAAGTCTCCTATTGGTACTAGAGGTGTCTTGGGGATTCCTTTGAATTAAATAATGCCATAAGGCTCTTCTATTTATGCCTATTTTAAAGGCATATATAAAATCCATAATAAAATGGACATCACCTCTAATGCCAACCATTGTACATAGTATACATTGGGCATAAGTTGCCAGTGTCCAAACCAAAGGGTCCCAAAGAACCCATATACGACCAATGTAATGGTCATTGTAATTATTGAAGCAATTCTAGTTACACACAATACCCTCCTTTGTATTCTCAAACTTATTGATTTGCGCCTTGAATCTAATAAACCAATAATGGGGAACTTATTTTGATTAATCAATCCTTTAATCACCCTATGCTTAGAAGGATCATTCATGCCTCTTAAATTCCAAGATACAAGCATGAGGTGCCAGGGTTAAGTATAAAAAGACCTATCAAGTTTGACTCCTAAGCCAAGCAATCCCTCATACTCATCTCTCGCAAAAATTGAAATTGATTCCCATACCTAGATGGTTCTTGTGAAAGACTCGGTACTCACCCTATGATGTAGTGAAGCTTGAGAGGTTACTAATCTATGGTGTAGAGGTTTTGGAATCCTCTGTTGACTCTATAGAGGAAGGATCTCAACATTAGTAATGAGCAAGGAGGATTCCTTATTGCCATGCTTTCAATCTCTCACCATAATCTACTCATGTTGTTGTTGAGTCATATATCCATTTACCTTTTTTTTTAGTTTTGGGGTAGGACTTGTAATCATGGGTTGAGACATTTCAAACATGATAATAGTTTGGTAACCACTCAAAGATAATTGATTGAGTCACCACGAAACCATCAGGATCCCTAATTAACATGGACTCACATAGAGGTTTTTTTTGTCAACTTCAACCACCATTGTAGGATATGTAATCATATAATTACTAAAGGTTATGGAATAAGTACATATTGGTGTGCCCATAGAGCTATAAATCATGCTTAAGGATCTAATAGACCAATAGTCTAAAAGGTGGTATGGGAGTTTAACCCACAATGGAACAAAATGCAACTCCTCCTTTTTTAACTTTCATTTTCCTCCATTGTTTCACAATCAAGGATCTACCATAGAAGGTCCAATACTACTTTAGAATCAATTCACATTCTTTTGCGGAGGAAAACTTATAGAAAAAGTATCCATCATCATGGAAAGCAAGTTTAGTAATGATAACTCTAGTCCATTTAGGCTTAACAAACCCCAAAATCTAGTTGAAAGAGGGTGATTCCCCATAAGCATAATCAAATAGAGATTATTTTCGTTCACTTATCATCAAATCAACCTCCCCTTTCTCCAAATTAACCATTATTTTCCTTCCTCGATAATTGGAGGAAAATAATTAATGTTAATACACTTATCAAGGTTGCAGTTAAATGTAACATTATCTCTCCGGGTTAAAATAGCTTTCATCCAACTAGTTGTATTATTTTGAAGCAATGCAGGATTAACAAGGACTTGGGTATTGCACATGGCGCATAGAAACCTAAGATGCACAATTGGATAGATCCAAATTAGTTCTGTTGCCAGCATCATGCACAACATCATCAATGGTCTCCTTGGTATGAAGGGGGACATATTTAGGAAGATGATTAGTATTATAATGCCAATTTTGGAGAAATATTGAGAATCGTTGTAGAATTTCCCCCTCTTCATCATCCATATTCAAATTGCCATTAATAGAACTAGAATCCACCTTATTTTGATTATCAAATTCATGAATAGGGTTAGCATTGATATCGTAAAACTTTGGGGCAACATTAAGGATCACCTCAAAAGGTACCCTCTCTTTGGCAGCCATATTCAAATTCCCATTAGCAAAACCATTGTCCACCTTATTTTGATTATTCATTAGGGCTCTCTTAGCCACATATCATTGGGTCGTTGGTTGTTTCTTACCTCTCACCATGGAAGTCAAGCGTGGAACCCTTCTTGACATGTTCCAAACAAGAACCTATATATATATATATTAATGTGAGTTAACTTACATAATTGCTTAATTAGCAGATATACTAACTTTCTTAGCTCACAAAATCACTTTGCTAACTGGTTGTAAGAGTGTAAACTCACCTTCCTACCTAAAAACCACTAAATAAGAGGACATAATAAAATTTTTAGGCTATATAATCACCTCAAAAAATACACAGTCACTTTGGTGATTTAACTTGTGAATAATCATCTTCCTAACTAACATAATCACTTTATTAGCATATATAATCACCTTTTAAATGAACATAATCATTTCAGTAACAAACCATATAAGTATATAAACACCTTTCTTCCCAATACAGTCACTTTAATAGTATATAATCACCTTAGAGAATCTCATAGTCACATTGATAACTAACTTGTGTATAGTCACCTTCTTAACTAATGAAATCACTTTATCATGCAATATAATTACCTTGTTTAGCATAAATAATCACTTCATAAGCAAATATAGTCTCTATAATATGATACTGACCTCATCATTATTTACAATGATGTAGCTAAACCTACATCTTTAAAGAGGAAGAAATATTATATTACCATGGATGACATCCTCTTATTGAAGGACTTTGTTATATACAAGAAATTAAAGAAGGAAGATACTAAAGTTAAAGCTAGTATTGAAAGTAATTCAGGATCATGAGGAGATATATTTTACCAAAATAAAGAAACATAAAATATCTAACTTTGAGATGATTTCATTCAGCTTGGGTATGATCAAACTTGAGATAAATAAAGTCCCCCAAACCTTGAGCAAGGTTTTCAAGATGATCCTCCAAAAACTCAAGTGCATGAGAAGATGGGCTCACTTATAGCTAATATCGATAAGTCTTATGAGGATAAAACTAAAGAAACCAGGATTTCTCCTCAACAATAGAAAAACAAATCAAATGAGTAGGTAAAAACATCAAAACAAAAAACATTATACATTGTTATAAGATACTTCAAAACTAACATAACCTATCACCTTTCTTTATAGAGTAAGAATTCCCCAGAATATGCTTTCATTATATAACAACAACAACAACAACATTACCAACAAGAAGAAGAAGCTAAGAAGGATTGGGTAAAATATAAATCATACCATCTATTATATAATGCTTTGATAGAAGCATAATCACTTATATGCATAACATGATCACACACACTAGTAATAAAATCACTTGCAATATCAAAATAATCATATCACTTATTGATATAATCACGTCATGTACTTACATGATCCACTATTTTAATAGGGTTTTACAGATGCTAACATTTGACCTTAGCAAACAAGCAACCAAGAAAAGGACTAAAAGGATAAATTAAATAATTAAAAAATAACATCTTAGATAGGGTTCAACACTTGTCTATTCACTTAATACATTAATAGATGGATAATCACACACATTACTTACATAATCACTTTAAGTATGTATATAATCAATTAAAGTATTGATATAATCACCTTTATATTAAGGTTGTGAGATTGCTAACATTAAACTTGGTATAAAGACAACACCTTAACAACCATCAGTTAAAGAAAAAAGGCAGTGTAAATATGGATTAGATTTGAGGCAGCCATTCTATAATAATTAGTTGATATTTGTGTAAACCTAATAAGGGTAGAAAAAATTATCTCTACCTATGAATCAGAAGTTGAGGACCTTGATCCAAAGTAAGCTAACTTAAATTTATCAAAAAACCATATACATATACATATACATACATACATACATACATACATACATATATAAAGACAGAGAGAATAACTTGATAGATAAATGAGTGAAGATCCACAACTTAGAGGAGAAAAAATGTTCAAATGCATCACCTAAGAGAATATTCATGAGAAAAATACTATATATGGGTTCCTTCTTCTTATTCTTCTTCTTCTCTCTTTCCCCACTTTTTCTCCACTTTGGATAATTCTTATATCAACTAAGATCATTTCTCTAGAGACGACAATATCAAGGTAAATACATATCTTGAAGATCCTATCCAAGTAGAATTTACCAAAATTTTTGTGAGAAAACCAACACGGATTTAAAGATTGATGCAATCCCCTTAGCAAATGCGGACATGTTAAGATGAACAAACTTCTAGCTACTAAATAATTATAATTGAATTAAATCTAATATTATGTGGATATTTACATACTTAGGTCATGTTTCCAATTCCAAAGAGTGAACATTATTATGTGATATGCTTCAAATTCAAGAACAATACCATTGAAATTACAGATAGCATGCCTTTGCAACACAACAGTAAAAGGAAAATATGGGGATATCCTCAAATTTTTAGTAAGATATTTGTCAAATAGTACTTTATAACTTATTTCAAGACTAAAATTGTTATATTTTCTATTCTAAGTGTGTCATTTTCAAGAAATGGTTTGGTTAACAAGATCACCCTAATGATGCATAACTAAAATAAATGTGTAAAAGGCAATCCAAGCAACTTAAAATGTATGGCAATTTGAACCATTTGGTGATTATGATATTTATTCTATAAGATAGATGGAAATGTACATGGAAGTAAACAAAAATTGAGATTATATCTTCACATCAAACCCACAGGATATTATAAGCGCCAAACTCAATAGTATATACCGTAAATTTATTCTTAACATAAGATTCCCTAACTATCCTGCTATTTCTTATAGGATGAAATATTGAAAAACTAAGAGCTTGTTACAATGCAAAAATCATAACACATGACATAAATATTGTTAGAAAGAAGGTCATAAAGGATATTAGTGAGTGGGAGAAGAAGCAACCTAAAAACTAAAGATCTTTTATCATGATTACTTATTTCAGTGGTATTAACATTTGTTTATTGTATTTATCATCCAAATATTGTAATTATCATACAAATAGTAATTACCAAACACGTTTATCCTCTTTTTATTTGTTATTGTATCACCTACTTAACATAATCACTTTACAATAAACATATCCCCACACATGAGCCGGTTTGGTTTAACTTCTAAAAAGTAGTTTTTTATAAAAGTAATTATAAAAAGTAATTATAGATTAAAATCTTTGTTTGGTTTTATTTTTAAAAAATGATTATAAAAAAGTAATTAATAAAAACTACTTCCCATAAGGAGTAAATCAAAAGTAAATTTTACTTACTTTTCATAATAACTTATACCTAATACACGACACGGTACCTGTTTAAAAAAGATCGTTCATAACATTCTCTCTCTCTCTCTCTCGCACCTGCTGGTTTCCAGTTTCATCTTTACTGTAGCTCCCATGCAGTTATCCAATTTTTCTGCTCGCCTCCCACATCGCGCATCCTCAAGGCAATTTGATTTCCCTCATTCCCAACTTCTTCACTCCTCCCATTCTCCTCGGCAACAGATAAAGGAGAGAGACAGAGAATGGTTTTTCTCTGTTAGATCATCAATTGCTTACCTGATGTTTTGATGGAGAGAGAAAGTAGGAGACATATGTAGCGTACCAGATGAGTGTCTTTCTGCTCTCAAGCTCTGTAGCTGCATCTTTGAAGTTAATTTTTATTGTTTCTTCCCATTTGATTTCTATACATCTGTCACTGTTGAATTTTATACCGGAATTCCCTGTCATAGGCTTAGTTCTTCAAACTTTAGAATTAATAATGAGAGATAGGATTCCACTGGGAAATACAGGTAAAGATGCAGATTGTCCGCGAACCTCATTTATTCCCTCTACAAACCTCTGTTGTCTGGCCCTCCTTTCCCCACTATCTTAAGCCAGCAAAGAACCAGGTTAATTTCTATAGAGAACCAATCCCCATCTCCCCCCTCTTCCTCCTAGATTCATACACAAACTCACATCCTAAAAACCCATAAACCAAAAACCTGACAATTCCAATTAAATGGAAGGAATATCTGTGAATGTCTACAAAGGCTTAAGAGGCTGTTCGACCAGAAGAGGCTACATGAGGCTAAATGGTTCATCCAGAAAACAAAATACACATGTACAGCTTGCCCATTTAGGAACTCCCCCCCTCACAAACTCCAGTACCTGACAGAGGCGGCCTCGAAGACGGCTCTAGAGATCAATCAAGATAAGCCCAAAGATCCGAATCCGATTCGGTTTGCCCAAGAAATGGTTGAAGAAACTCCGAGATGCTTATGTCAAGATGATGTTGAGTTTTGCTACTTCGGGTGTTTTCAGTGGTGGATTCAGTGGTGCGGTTGAATACGGATATGCTGGGTATGTCGGTGGGTACGGAAAGCCGATTAAGGAATACAATGAGAAGATGATTGTCGAGATCTACAAATTGTTGGTGATGGCTCAAGGACAGCTGGTGGATCGTGGTGAGCCAGCAGCAGCAGCGGGCAAGATTGATTATACTATTACGAACTCTTCTTCGTTGCAGATTTTTTTATTTTATGCATACTTTTATTTTCTACAAGTATTTTTTTTCTTTCTTCCGTCTTCTATATATTAATTGTCATGTTAATTATTTTTATTTTTTAAATGTAATTTTTATATTATCAATATATTTATTATATTATAAAATAATATATATAATTATAAAAATATTTTTTCTTTCTATCTAATTATAACAACATCATTCGTAGATAATATAAATTAAGACGGCTGTCTAAAATGAAATAATTTTCATGCATGAAATCCTTTTGAACAAAAACACTATGATATCCATACATCTGTCTAAGGTTATTTATCGATCAAGTTGTGAGCCAAAAGAAAAAAATCTTATCCGAAGGACGTGTTCATTAGCCTCACTTGTTTAGTGTGATATAGATCGGCAAGAAGGATTGGAGACCGATAGTTGAAGTTTGTCTATTTTCCATATATTTGCTTTGAATTTCATAGCCAAGATGGCCATGTAGTTATGTGTTGTTACCTAACCTATATGGTTGGGGTTGAACATCTCCTAAATGTTGCTTGGGGTTAAACATTCCATATAGTACTATTCAGAGTAGAACATTCCCCTTAGAGCCTATTTAGGGTTGAACATCATTTAAGAACCTATTTGAGGATAAACAATCCCTTAGCTTTGTTCAATGTGTTTTGGTTGCTTTTATGGAATATTGTGTTTGGAATGTTTGAATAGCATTATCTCCTAGGCTTGTGTAATAAGTTTGGAGTGTTTGGAATGTTTGAATAGCATTATCTACTGACCGATGGTTGGAATGTTTGGAATGTTTGTGGAAGCTGGATGGGAGGGGTCGGCTCATGATATGTTGTTCATAATTTTTTTAATAAGTTTATAATTTTTATTTTATAATTTTTAGTACTTTATAATATATTTATATTTTTTTATAATTGTTAATTTGTCATATACTTTTTAATATTTAATATTACTAAAAGATATATATATATATATATATATATATATAAGAAGATAAAAACTAAAGATGGAAAAGAAAAATTAATTTTATAGAAAAATAAAAACCAAACACTCATAAGGTACAATAAGTAGTTTTTTAGCATTAATCACTTATATAATAAAAGTAAAAACAAACATACATTTTACTTATAAAAAGTACTTTTTAAAAGTAGATTTATAAAAGTAGTTTTTATCTAAAAATAGTTATTAAAAATAAGTAATACCAAACGACACCATAATCATTGGAACTCTTCAGATAATCATTAAACTTTATGACATAATCACTTTACAATAAATATATCCTCGCACATATTCACTTGAACTATCCTAATAATCATTAAAAGGTTTGACATAATTGTTTAAAAAACAAGCATAATCATTTTATAATAAATATATCCTCATGCATGACATGTTCACTTAAACTTGCCAAATAATCACTAAAATTTTCAACATAATCAATTAAGCAACAAACACAACCACTTTACCCTAATTATATCCTCACACATGACATAATCACTTGAACTCGCTAGATAATCACTAAAATTTCAGACATATTCACTTAAATAACAAAGATAATTACTTTATAATAATCATACCCTTACATATTACATAATCACCAGAATTATCTAAATAACCACTAAACTTTTAGACATAATCACTTCAACAACAAAAATAATCACTTTACAATAATCATATCCTCACACGTGACATAATCCCTTAAACTCACTAGATAATCACTTAAATTTTAGACATAACCACTTAGACAACAAATATAATCAATAAAACTTTACAATAATCACTTTAAATGCATAAATAATCACATTGAAAAAGAGAAAAAAATCACATGAATAATTACCACCCTACTTACATAACCACTTATGCTACAAACATAACCACTTAAACATTTGATACAATCAATAAAATTGACAACATAATCATTTGGTGCATTCATCATAATCATTATCCAAGAGTAATCACAATAATGATTTAATGATGAAAATAATAAAAAAAAAATTGATGGAGAAGGCATAACCAAGAAAATTACTTTTATAAACTGGGTGTAACCAATTCAATTTACATAAAACATATAAATATTATAAAAACAATAAACAAATAAATTATTGATGAAGAAGACTCCTAGAAGGGTGGTTAAGCATCCCTTCAACTAAGGCATACATGACTAGTGTGGATATCATCAATTTTGTTACAACATTCTTCTTCCACCCTCACACTACATTACTATTCTTATATATGGTACTCTTCAATCGAATATTTCATTGATCTTTTGCCTTAGAACTGGAAGGGTTCATAATAACATTCCCTTCAGAAAGCATGCATTCTATTCCGCCTATATTTTTAGCTTATGAATCTTCAACTCCAAGCTCCTTCAAAATATAATCACTCAAATCCTTATAGGCCCTTTGACACATTATCCTAGTTTTAGGATTACAATCACTGCATGAAAGAATAGACACAAACATCCTAATCATCCGAACTCTCTAGGTAAAAGAATAAATCACTTTTTTGTAAACAAAAAGATTTAATATCATTCCTCCTCTTTCTTGTCGAATTTTTTTCTCCATGTCTTTAAAATATATTACTTTATAATCTTTTCAACATAATTTATATGATAAATGTGCAACCAATGAGAACATAATATCCCTACTTCTTTCCAAATCTTACATGTGCATTATATCATAAGTGTTGTGTCATTAAACTCCGCAGCATGATGAAAATATCAATAATTGGCCTCCACACATAGAACCTTCTTAAACTATTAACATAATTGATTAGTTTATGATGACATGCATTAGACCTTTTAAATTGCTCCTCAAAACTAATATAGATCTTGATAGTGTAGACATCTTTGGCATTTGACAAGATTTGCACATTTTCCAAACACATCTTTAGATTATTTTTCTAACACTAGAGATTGATTATAAACCACTTAGTTAAAGTATCCATAAAAGTCATACAAACTAGAAATCTTGTGCATCCTTCTAGAGACTGATTTGTTAGTTGTCTCACTCATTTGAGATGATAACATCCCACTAGAGTAGTAATATTTTGAACAGGGTGGACACCACTTTTCCTTCAAACTATAATTATGTTAATCCATGCAATTTCATGACATTAATACTTCCTTAACAACCTAAAAATAAAAATAAACACATAATCACCTCCAGAGCATATATTGTATGGAATATAATCACCAAACAAGATACTTAATTGTTCACGACATATTTTACAAATAATCATCTCCATTATTGATAGAATAGCCGAAAAAGTAAAAATAACTACCTAATATGAGTTCATAGTCACCTAATAGAATAGTTAATTATCATATTATGCACATGCCTTTCCCAAAATTTGAAATCCAACTTCACTCTTATAGTAATTTGTGATGTAGTTGAATAGGTCAACAAAATCATCCTTACACCTGTTATTATTTATATGCTTCTTTGAATTTTCACCTATATGAAAAACACACAACCTATGTCTAGATTTCATAAACTCTTCGCTTATTAGAGTAGCCATGGTAGAACATTGATTAGTCATTATTGCCTTCAATTGACTCCCTCCCCTAGATATCAAAAAGGAATTGAATAGACAACCAAATGATTCAATTAATTCATTCAACAAAAAACCACATCCAAATATTATATTCTTATTGTGATGGTTCATTCCTACAAATGGATCACAGATTATGTAATATTTATCAATCCTAATTGTAGTATCATGAAATAATAAGTCACCAAATAATCTTCCTTCATTCTGACATCCCTAAAAAAAACTTTAAAGGCGTTCAACATCATCCACTTCAAAATCAAAGTAAAAATCTTCTTCATTTACTTGTCCTTCCTTAAAAATCACAACCAATATATTCAAATTAGATCCTTTAAATTTCCTCAAAGTAGAATTATGTAGTTAATCATATATATCCTTAATGGTGATCCCAACACATGGATAACTCCCTACCTCTTTACTCAATACCTTTATAGAATTAGCAATAAGTATGCCACTATCCTTTATTTTATCTGAATTCCAATTAGTCATGTCTAACCTTCCTATGAGAGTGCATATAATGTACCTTTTGTGGATCACACAAAGTGTGATTGTTTTCCATCACATGATGTGTCATGGTTTAAATACCTTCTGGACTAATACCAGATTGAACCCTACTTTACAACCAATGTGTGTGTCCCACTTAGTATATCCCTTCCTTCTTTGAGTCTATAAAGTTTCTTCCCAAATTTGAAACAAATCAATCTATAAAAATTTTCCCAACTTTGAAACAAACATATTTTTTCATACATATACCACCATCATCCCTAGACATTTGTTTATTCTTCCTTAAGCCAATGACCTTCCAAAAAGAATAGCCATTATACAAATTATAAGAATCAAATTCAGAATGATCAATTATCTAATCAATTTTGAAGTTTCAGCCTTTGTCACCAAAAAAGCAAAGTACATGACATAATCACCCAAAAGTGCCCAATAATCATTATAAAAGTAGGCATAATCACTAAAGTATATGTCATAATAACAAAGTGTATTATCACACCAAAATATATTACATATACCAAAGTACATGACATAATCACCAAGAAGTGTCAAATAATCACCAAAAATTAGACATAATTACTAAAGTGTGTGTCATAATCACAAAGTGTATTATAACACCAACGTATATTACATAGAGAAAAGTATAGGAAATAGTCACTAAAAAGGGTCATATAATCACTAAAGTATGTGTCATGATCACAAAGTGTATTATGACATCAGAGTATATCACATAGAGCAAAGTACATGAGATAATTGCAAAAAGTATAAAATAATCACTATAAAAGCATAGATAATCACTAAAATATAAAACATATGATGTGTATAGGATTATAAACTTATGATTTGGGTGGTAATATGGGTCGGTTAGGGTTTAGATATGATGATAATGATTTGGTGATGATAGATTAAGAAGGGTAATAGTTGAATGGTTAGGATTTTAGGGTTATATGGTTTGTAGGTTAAGGTTAGGTTTAGGGTTTATGATTAGGGTTTTAGATTATGGTTTGGTTGTGGGATGAAGATAATGATGATGGATGATTGTGATGATGACAATTTGATTAAGAGAAATTGAATATTATTTGGAGATGATGAATGTGTGATAATAATAGATTTATTATCAAATTTTTGGAAATAAAATAGGTAGAATTAAGTAAGAAGAATAGGTTGAAGATGATGAATGTATGATAAAAGTAACGGCTAGGGTTGAAGATTAGTTTGGGTTATGGATGGTTTTAGGAATATTAATTAACCTCTAATTCACATAGAAAAAGAGATTAAGAGTTTCAATAATAACCAGTCACACATAATTGATTATAATTGAGAAGAACTCACACAGAATTTAAATAAGGAATAACTTGTATTTTCATTCAATTTGTTTATGCATACCAACGTGTAACTCTAAGGATTTTATAGCCTATTTGCACCTCCTCAATATTAAAAGATAATTCTAATTAATTAGGAATAAAATTTTGATCTAATCAACCTCATGTAATGTCTTGTCCCCCACTCCAAGCACATCTTATAAGATAAACCCTATAATATAGAATAAGATAGAATCACCTTAAAAAGATGCACTATCCAACCATAATGCAACTAATTAAAAAAATAATTAAATAACACACTAAATAAATACTAAACACGTGCCATTTAAGTATAAAAAAAACCGTTCTCATACATCCCATGCATGCCATACACATGCCTCTATTGCTAGTGACTTACTTTGCAAGTTTTGTCCATAACTAGCAATGTAATCATCGGTTAATCATCAAATTCATAGGGTATCCTCTCTAGATAAAAGACAATAGACTCCATAATAATAAATGATAAGTCTTGATCATTTAATCCTGCATCAGTCTTTCCTTTTTGACATGAATTTGCCCTCAAATTTGCATCTCCATAGGAAGTACTAATATCTCCAACATTGAATGTTCTAAATACCCCACCATATGAATAGGGTAAATCTAGTTCATAAGCACTCTCTCCAAATTTTCTATGCATTTTTAAAGGACCATATGCCCTTGGCATAAGCTTGTTTTTCCTTAGATCAGGAGACCTCTCCTTCCTCAATTGCAACCATACTAAATCTCCCAATTGAAATACATGTTGACTCTTATGCTTTTTTGCTCTTACCTTATATATTTCATTTTCCTTCTCAATGTTGTATTTTATTTGTTGATCTCCACTCTCTCTTGTGCATCATACTTCTTCATTTCACCTTTCTTCAATGTTACCATATCAATCGGCATGTATGGATTAATACCATAACCTATCTCAAATGGACTAGAGCCTATTGTAGTTAAAGGGCTCCGATTGTAAGAAAACTCCATCTGTACTAACTTAATATCCCAATCATTAGAACTCTTACTCACCAATCCCCTTAGCAAGGTACCCAACATTCTGTTAGTAACTTCAGTTTGACCAATCGTTTGAGGATGATGTGACGTACTAAATAGAATCTTTGTTCTAAGCATTTCTTCCAAAAATAACTTAGGAACTTTACATCTCTATTTGAAAATATACTCCTTGGAATCCCATGCAACCTCATGATCTCCTTGAAATAGAAATCCGCAATATGAGTAGCATCATTGGTCTTATGGCATGGAATAAAATGAGTCAACTCAGAAAATCGATCCACCATAACTATAATAGAATCTTTGCCTCTTTGTGTTCTAGGCAATCCCAAAATAAAATCCATACTAACACCTTCTCATGGTTAAGTAGGTACAGGTGAAGGTATATATAATACTTTGTGAAAGAAACACTTGCTCCTTTGACATGTAGCACACCTAGAAACCATATACCTTATACCCCTTTTTGCATTCTTAGCTGATAAAAATGTTTTTACTATAGCTTCAAAGTCTTGTGAACTTTAAATTCTCCTATAATACCTCCTTCATGCACCTATTTGATTAGAAAATCTCAAACTAATGTCTTAGGCACATATAATTTATTTTTCTTGAATAAGAATTCGTCCTGAAGAACATAAGCTCAGTGACTTTCTTGTTTCTTACCCTCTATGAAAATAATAGCAAAATCATCATCAATGGCATATTGACTCTTCAACATCTCAAAGCCGAAAATCTTTGCATTCATCATTGTAAGTATCATGGTCCTCCTAGACAATGCATCTACAACAACATTCTCTTTACCATCCGTCTTAGGCATAAATAAAGATGTAACACTACATAGACTCATACTCTCACAAACATAACCTTTATCCAACAACTGTTACACTTGTCTCTACAACTCCATAGACTCCTCTAGATTGCATCTATAAGCTGGCTTATTTAGCAATGGAACTCTGGGCATAAGATCAATGGCATGCTCAATACCTCTCAAAGGATTTGATGAAGAGTTTGGTTGTGGGATGAAGATAATGATGATGGATGATTGGGATGATGATGATTTGATGAAGAGACTTTTAATGTTATTTGGAGATGATAAACGTGTGATAATAATAGATTTATTATCAAAGGTTTGGAAATAAAATAGGTAAAATTAAGTAAGAAGAATAGGTTGAAGATGATAAATGTATGATAAAAGTAATGGCTGGGGTTGAAGATTGACGTGGTTTATGGATGGGTTTAGGGATATTAATTAACATTTAATTCACACAAAAAAGATATTAAGAGTTTCAATAATAATCACTCACACATAATTGATTATAATTGAGAAGAACTCACACAAAATTTAAATAAGGAATATCTTGTATTTTCATTTAATTTGGCTATGCATACCAACGTGTAAATCTAAGGATTTTATCCTATTTGCACCTCCTCAATATTAAAAGATAATGCTAATTAATTAGGAATAAAAATATGATCTAATCAACCCCATGCAATGTCTTGTTCACCTCTCCAAGAACATTTTATAAGATAAACCCTATAAAATAGAATAAGATAGAATCTCCTTAAAAAGATGCACTATCTAATCATAATGCAACTAATTAAAAAAAATAAGTAAATAACATACTAAATAAATACTAACCACACGCCAATTAAGTCTAAAAAAACATTCTCATGCATCACATGCTCACCCCTCTATTACTAGTGACTTGTTTTACAAGTTTCGTCCATAACTAGCAATGTAATCATTTGTTTATCTTCAAAGCTGTAGAGTATCCTATTTAGATAAATAAAAATAGGCTCCATAATAATAAATGATAAGTATTGATCATAAAAAAAAACATTATGCAAATCACAATTTAAGCTGCTAGGTTTTGCCATGTCTATTAAAATCCTTCATTCTTCCGTGGATTCTAAATTACGTCCCTCTGCTAAGCCATTAAATTGAAACTTATAACATTTCAAAAATATTCAATATGTGTTAACACCCCCAAATTTACTACCGAAAATTTTTATTTAATTAAAAGGTTTTAACGGAAGCGAAAAGATAAAACCGTAAACTCGGGGGCATTACTGCCACACTTAGTACTAGATCGGTTTACTCCTACCATCCTGGTACTAAGTGCTAAGGCCGAACAAGAATAACATCAAATACTAGTCATTAATAAAACACAAGTCATACAGAATCAGAGTGTAGAAATCATAAGGTACATCCCAAAAGTACAGTTTTAAGGTACCAAATGATAGAGAACATCATACAACAGGATAAAATAAAATATAATAATATAGGGAAAATAAAATGGATGATGGACTTTGTCCACATCACTCTCGACCCCCAAGCTAGGTCCAGGCTCAACTCTCAGCCCCATCCGATGTCTAGTAAGCATCGTAGGCATCAAAGACATCGACTCCTACCTACACAAACTCAGACGAGTCTTCTGCTCGTGGGAATGAGCCCATGAAACGGGTGATTAGTACACTACGTACTGAGTAAGGTAACCGTATAACTAAGGCCAAACATATAAGGTACACAACACATGCATGATCATATAGGCAACATATAATAATACAGATAGTGAGGCAGGTTAAGTTCAAGTTAAACTTGTTATTTGAATCTCTTAACGACATACTCATTTTCATGCATACTCTTTATTAATCCATGTGAGTGCGAGAACCTCACTATTATAGCCAGTGGACCAAAGATATGCACAGGGCAGAATGCTCCTGGCCACAATTATTTGCCGGTGGATCGGTTTGGCCCCGACTCACATGGTGTTCCACTGTAAGTACTTGGTGTATTTCCCATGTCTTAGCTTTATTAAGTTTGGTTTGTTGAGCACGGAATCCCCCACTATTATAGCCGGTGGACCAAAAATCATGCAGGGAAACATGCTCCTAACCACTATTATTCGCCAGTGGATCGGTCTCTAGGGCACCCCGACTCACAAGATGTTCCACTATAAGTAATTAGTGTCTTCCCCGTGTCTTATTGTTATTACGTCTGGTTTGTTGAGCACGGAATCCCCCACTATTATAGCCGGTGGACCGGAAATAAATACAGGGCAGAATGCTCCTGACCACTATTATTCGCCTGTGGACCGGTCTCTATACACCCCGACTCCTGGCCACTATTATTCGTCGGTGGACCGGTCTGGGTCAGGCTCAACTAGGGATGGCAATGGGTCGGGTCTGGACCGGGTCCGGCCATACCCAAATCCGGACCCGTTTATATTACCTAGACCCAGACCCGACCTATACCCGTCGGGTCTTAAAAGTTTAGACCCAAATCCAGATCTATCGGGTCTAGCGGGTAAACGGGTCCTAAATGGGTCCGGTAATTTTTTTTAAAAATAATTAATAATTTATGCTAATACAAATACATTTATGTTTTATATAACTTAATATGTATTTTTTTTGTTAAAAACAATTATCTAAGTGAAAAAATAAATATATTAAAATAGTTTTATTAACTTTTCAAATGATGTTTTAATGCTTTTAATAGGGATGTAAATGGGGTGGGTATACCCATATCCGTATCCGTATCCGATAAGAAAATCCGTACCCGTACCCGAATCCATATCCGTATCCATTGGATATCCGTTACTCGATGGATTATCTGTTTACCCGTTAATGGATATTATCCGATGGATAAATCCATCACGCGACAGCTAAACCCATTTAGAGTTAAGCTAAATGATAATTCTAACTTTAATTTATAATATTTTTATTTTAAAATTAAGGGTAACAAGGTAATTTTATATTGGATAAACGGGTACGGATATAGATACGGGTATGGTTACGGATATGGGTATGGATATCCTATACCCGTATCCGTACTTGAACCCGACGGGTATTTTTTTTTCCATCATCCATATTTGTTTATCCATATCCGTTGGACAAAATCCGTAGGGTTTCGGGTAAAATCCACCCCGTTCATATCCCTACCTTTTAGAATACAATGTTATACATATTGTTTATAAAGTAAGTATACGAAAATAAATTTTTTTAAAAAAAATAAGGAGCTTATTCAAAATTAAGACAATAATGACAAACATAATATTAGTATGTATGTATGTGTGTGTGTGTGTGTATATATATATATATATATATATATAGAGAGAGAGAGAGAGAGAGAGAGAGTGAGAGAGAGAGAGAGAGAGATATATGTATATTAAACGAGTCTGGCGGGTCGGGTCTGGGTCTAGAACTGGACCCAGACCCAGACCCTTTAAGGTATATGTAGACCCAGACCCGATCCAGACCCATCAGGTCTAAAAATCATGGACCCAGACCCGCTAAAAATGAGGCGGGTCTAACGGGTCTGGGTCGGGTCCGAGACCCATTTCCATCCCTAGGCTCAACATCTTCCTCTTTAAGTGATTAGTGTCTTATTCGTATCTTATTCGAAAGTATTTCACCCTCGACATACATGGCTAACTATATCCACACTTATCCTCCAAGGAGGGCCCGTTCCATATCTTAAGACTTCTGTGCCTCCTAACTCGCCCCGACATCCCTTCCTTAATCCAATTTATAGCACAGGGAGTCCAATTTCTAAGTGCATGGGTCAAGGCCCACACTTTATACCCTCAAGGTCCACTCACCGCCTTACCCTTGGGTTTTCTCTAGAAACCCTAATTTGGGCCTATGTGGCCCATCCTTCTCTGCTTTACACATCCCGACTATTTCAACACCTTACACGACACGACCCTTAGATCCAACCCTCACTTTCTGCTCCACTCATTCTCGTTTATTTTTATTATTTTCTTTTTCTTTTTCACCTTCTTACATTAGGGTTTTCTCCCAACCCTAAATTAGTCTCCTATACACCCTTATATTGTCCCACGTACTATTTTTCACCCGAAGCCCCTAGACACCCAAACGACACTTCTATTACCTTCCTCACGTCCCAAGGCAACTTTCCATACATAAATTTTGCTCCCATGCAGACTCTAACCATCCCATGCAAGCCCTAGTTCCTCCCATACCTACATTAGCCAACTTACTTCCCCTTGGTTATCTTTCTCTCCCATTTCTCTTTTTCGTGCCTCCATCCCACATTACCACATTAATTATCCTAGCATGCATGTCCTAAAGGGCCACATCACATCACATCATGACTTACGGCATATCCGTATTATCACATACCAAAAGAGGACACATGAACACATCTCAGTTCTAAGACACGCCACACATGAAATAATTAAAATAGTAGCATGTAGAACACGGCATATGAATTATATAGGGCATCCAAGGCATGTAGGACACATAGCACACATTCAATTTTAGCTACAACCTTTCTCGGTTTAGGTTACCGAGATATCTCCCACACTTATTAGGCCACTAATCACCCTTAGTAATTGTTACGCTTAATATATATTTCCCATTTGGTTGGTTAGATTACCAATTTACCCATTTCCTTTATTATAATTAACAAATTGCCCTTTAGTTGGTCAAATTATCAAATTACCCCTATTCAATATCCTAATTACCAAATTAACCCTTTAGTTGGTTAAATTACCAAATTATCCCTCACACTTATCATGTTTACCATTTTACCCTTCTCCATGATTAAATTATCAAATTATCCTTTAGTTATTTAAATTATTATTTTACCCTTCTCAATTATTATAATTACCAAGTTACTCGTTTCCAATTTCCACTTTTACCCCTTTTATTTACCATATTACCATTTTACCCTTTTACCTTCAAATTTACCATTTTACCCTTTAACTTTTAAAAATTACCATAACACCCTTTCACTTATAAAATTACCATTTTATCCTTAATTACGAAATTACCATTTCACCTCTTTTAATTTCCAAATTACCATTTTCCCTTTAATTACAAAATTACCATTCTGCCCTTTTATTACAAAATTACCATTTGCCCTTTAATTACTATTTTACCCTTTAATCACAAAATTACCATTTTGCCCTTTTATTTTAAAATTACCATTTTACCCTTTAATGAATATTTTACCCTTTAATCACAAAATTACCAGTTTGCCCTTTTATTACAAAATTACTATTTTACCCCCTTACTTCCAAAATTACCAATTTGCCCCTTTTCATTTACAATTTACCACTTTACCCTTTCTACTTCCAAAATTACCATTTTATACATTAATTCCAAAATTACCATTTTATCCATTAATTCCAAAATTACCCTTTTACACTTTAATTATAAAATTACCACTTTTCCCTTACCTTCGAAATTACCATAATACCCTTTTTAATTTAAAGTCACCATTTTTCCTTTTAGTACACCACTTATATTAAATTATTATTATTACTAAATAAAATATTAATTTTAACACCCCATCCACAACTGTTATAATTAATATAATACTTATTAGCACCCATATATATATTAGGCCATATTCTTGTACAAGATACATCACTAAAATCCCCTAAGGCTCACAAAATAATAATCCTGCATTAAGGGTCACAATAGCATAATACATTATGGTTAATACTTAACATTTTTATTAACAACCAAACTCTTACCTTAAATAATATTTCCCTACATATCATATAACATATCATGCTTCCTTTTTCAAACAACACAAGAAACTACATATAACAAGCATAATACACATTAAAAATGCCTAATGTGCTAACATACATTATCCATGCATTTAAGTGGAATTTAACGGTTACATCGATTTCCGCAAAAACAAACCTTACCAGTATTCCGGTTAAAGGTTCAAGCTTTGATTATCAAAACCTTAGCTGCCTTCAACCCATCCTCGACCACCACCTACACCCCCTCTCCACTTCTGCACCATTTCCTTGCCCCAAATCCTTCCCCATCATGTCTTTTTCTTAGCCCCAAACCACTAACCCGAAAGTGCCCAATTTTCCCTCTTTTCACCACCTTCGAGCCCCCTCCTCCTTCTGCCCACAGAACGCTCCTGGCCACTATTATTCACCGGTGGACCGGTCTGGCCCCGACTCATAAGGTGTTCCACTATAAGTAATTAGTGTCTTTCCCGTGTCTTATTGCTATTACGTTTGGTTTGTTGAGCACGGAATCCCCCACTATTATAGCCAGTGGACCAGAAATATATACAGGGCAGAACGCTCTTGTACGCTGCATAAGTATAGGAGATACCCCTTCTGAACCAAGGAATACAGAGTCACTACGGTTACCACCTTGGTAGCGGGCTTAGGTTGGGTCCTCTGGTAAGAGCATAAGGAACTATCCGGAACTATTATGGTTTTACGTTGTCTCCTTTAAATTCACAGCTTCAATGTATTTGTTGTTTTGAACCACCATTGGTGGATTATATTCTATTAAAATGTTTAATTGCACTACTCTGATTTAAATATGTCTAACTTTCTCGTAAATTGTGTTTTACTCTTTTAGCCTTAGCACTTAGTGCTAGAACGGTAGGGTGAACCGGTCTGGTACTAAGTGTGGCGGTAATATCCCTAGAATTCATGATCTATTATTTTGCTTCCGTTAATGTTCTTTTAATTAAACAAAATTTTTCAGTAGTGAATTTTGGGGGTGTTACAATATGTTTCCACCATAATCACCATCATCAATTACAATGTCATATTCTTCAATAACATGATAAATGCTAGGTTATGCCACACTAATCGAAGTCCTTCCTTCTTTCATAGAATTCAAATTCCTTTCCTCTATAATGGTCATTAAATCACAACTTATAGCATTTTCAACATTTTCTAATATGTTTCCTCCACAATTTCTGAATGAATAACCTAATTTGTTATTTCCTTTTAATCAAAAAAATGATAAAATTGCAAGTGAATAAATGAAAATGAAAAAGAATAAGAATAACAAATAAAGGATGCAAAATTGAGAGTGAATGAAAATCAACCTGTGTTATTTTGGATGAAAATCACTAACCCCATCATAAGAGAATGTCCAATCAACAAAATTCATTCAACTCATCAACCCAAGTGCATCTTTCCTGATGCATTCCTATGTGTAATAAAATATGTAAGGTTTTCTAGTCTTGAAAATTTAGATATGTTGACTGACCATTAATAAAGTAAAAGAAAATACAAGGCTATGGTCATAGAAGTTAATATGTACACATTATTTCTCATATATTATTAGCTAGCATTGAATTTGCTTCAAAAACTTGAATACAAAATCATATAAACCATTTGTCTTCAATTCTTAAGCACTTCTTCTATTTAATTAAACATATGCTTCCTCTTTAAATATATATTTAATGTCTAAAATTTCATGAACAAACTTTGACCAATAATATCTCTTAGGTTATACTATATTATAATTTAAAAATATAAGTGTTATATTTGTTTTAAAAAATATTTTCATAATATTATTTTTTATCATTTTTATCAATATATATTAAAAAGCATTAATAGTCAAAATTTGTCCTCAAATTTTAAAACATTAAATATATATTTTCAAATGGACTATTATATTTTTATGTATACATTAAAAATACTATATCTTAGATAAAAATTTATTTGCTTTTATGAATATACTCTAATATTAAATTAAATATTATTTACTTGTTTGATTAGAAATAGAATAACTTCATGTTAGAATAATTAATAAAGCATTTATTTGTTGATACTTTTTGTAAAATGACTTATACTATGAAAAAAAATGAAGACCTAATATAATGTATATTGTGAAACGAAGGAAGTAAATCAAAATAATGTAACACTAGTAGGCCGTAAACCAAGGATGTGCTCTCTTTGATTCAAAATATATGTCATCGCATATTTTAATGAAAAAATTTGAACTTTAATATTTATTAAATTCTAGTATGTTACAATATAAAAATTTAATTGTTACATTCGTATTGAAATATAATTTCATAATATTATTTTTTCATAATTTTTTTATTCATATATAATAAAATAATAATAATATGTTAAATTATGTTTTTGAAATAAATTATGACATATTTTGAATTAGAGGGGGTATAGATTTTTTTTTCAAGAAGAGGGAGAAAATAGATTATCATCATCGCATGAATATGATGAAGGCCAATTGTACATGTTTTTTTGTCTATTAGTTATTTTAATATGATGTTTTGATTGTTTCTGTTTAGCAAGTGGGAACTAAATATTTTTGAACACATATATTCCTGTCATTATTGATTCTTCAATATAATAATTCTATGTTAAGGTACAAAGTTATAAGATTTTAGTATGTACTCTTGAGATTTCGTTGAAAATTCAAAACTAAGTTGTAGTTGAAATTCCTTAGTAGTTTGAATAGAAGTGTTACCCTCTATTCTTTGTTCCATGATGCTCCTAAAGATGTTAACCATCGTCTCTATTTATTCACTTTCATGAAGCATTAGACATTCGGTATTGGTGGTTAGGTAAGTGTAACATTACATGATATTCTCTAGGTTATATTCAAATGATATACCAAACATATACGGTCTAATTAGTGAACCAATTAGGTTACCAATTAGATTTCATGTACCAGTTCTTAGAAGTCTAAAATTAATTAAACTTGATCAAAAATTAATTAGACAATGAGAACTAATGAGTAGACCTAAAAATTGATAAAAATGGGTCAAAAAACAATCAAGAACTATTTTGATTTGTATATAGTTTATTTTTTATATTTTTTTTCATATTTTTTGATCTAATATATACTAATGTTCCAAATAATTCAAAATATTGGTTTGACCACTAAATTAATGAAAGACAATAGTTTAATGACCGATTAAGTTTTTAAAACTATAATTTCATTTTTAAAATTATAATTTCGTTTTTAAAATTATAATATCAATAGTATTATAGTGTAAGTTTCACTTTTACTATTTTTAAAAGATTAACAGGGATTTTATTTTGTTGTGATAATTTGCTTGGAATTGAACGCTAGTAATTCAAAGATGTTTGATGGGATGGAAGCAATGATGACACTAATCCAAAACATGGTTCTTTTATGTATGAGCAGCTATATTATCAATCGTTGAGATGAATTTTTCCTACGAATGCTAGAGTTGGTGAGGTTAATGAAAGTTGTGTAAGGTAAAATTGATAAGGATGGTACTTAATTAGGCTTGTTGATGTATTGGACCCCTATCATAGCTAGGGGATAAAATGGAATACAAATGAGGTTCTTGATATAAAAATAGACAAAAGTGTTATGGATAGGGTGTTCCATGATATTGACAATAATTTTATATGCATTTTATTTGGTGCCTATTCATCTTAAGAAGGTTTTAATTTGGGTTTATGTTATCAACGCAATTTGCATCTTGCTTTCAATAGCAAGAAGTATAGTGCTTTTAGTGAAGATAATTTTTGTAATTTAGTTATAGTTTGTTTTAAACATAGTATGGAAAGAAGATAAAAAAAATACATATCTTTCAAATATAAATACACATATTTCACATTTGAAATCACATATTTTATGCTAAAATACACATCTTTTCTAAGAATATAGTAAGTATGGTGACATTTATGTGAATATATTGACCTCTCTTTTAAAACAATAAACATATTTTCCAATAAAATACACGTCTTCAAAATATATCCTTAGTAAGAATACATATCTTATCTAACAAAATGTACATCTTATTAAACATAATGTGTTCTTTTCGGATACATGTGTTATAAATACACATCTTATTGAAAAAATATACATTTTTATTGAACAAATGGTATCTTATTTTGATAATACATCAGTATCAACGTAAGAAATTCTACCAAAAGAAAAGAGCCTTGCTACTTTGAAAACATTTATTTACTGTATAAAAAACAATGTCCCTCAATTTACCCCCAACCGCCCTTGCATTTCCTTTTTCTTCACTTTCATTTCTAGATAAGATTCCGACTATATCAAGTCATATTCACAAATTGTTGTGGGTTGGTATAATCAAGATGATAGGTGATCATGGGAGGCTTTTGTTAAGGGGCTTGAGGCCCATGTTGTTCTCATGGGGTGACAACGTCATCATGGTATATAAATTAAGGCAAGCGATTAATCGGATTTTTCGAACTCTTCCTAGGAAGCTGAGAAAGATATGATAATGATGCTAACATGCTCTGCAGTTCCCACTTCGATCAATGCTTTATCCTACCCCTCAAATGAAAGACTTGAATAATGTGGAAAACCGGAAATAGCGGTGATAAGCATAATAATACAAATAGCGGCGCGATTCGATACTTGCTGACAGATATCATCTATGTCAATGACAACTCCGAGATCTGAAATGCTATACTTCTGTTCAAAACTGGCTCTTAATTGAAGATCCAATCGGAAAGCATCTTTGACAATATCTACCCACCCATAAAATGTTATTATCACACATAACGACCATGATTATTTTAAGGTAAATAATTAGATGCTCGTTAGGTAAAGAAGCCAGCCAAAAAATCACTAATTATAACCTCAAGACAGAGTACATAACAATGCTCTCATGACGATTATTCAACTTATATACTTGTGCAGATGATAGCTTAACGTCAAAAAAATGTGAAGCAAACTTCAAAATGAATGTGAAGGCATGATGGCCGTGACGAAAGCATAAACCGCAAATGTGATATTTGCATCAGATAGCTGCGACCTCTTCTCCCAAAAAAAAAAGGGGGGTGGGGGGGCTGTACAAGATCAAATACCGACTACTGGACCAAATTTTCAAGTAGGCATGTACTCAAAGGACACGCCCTTCTTGCAATGCCCGTTCTCATTGAACTTACTCCCTGCCCTTTCAGGTAGGAGTGCCAGGCGGAGTCGCTCAATGTGCTAGTAAAAGATGACTGCCTACTCCAAGAAGTGCAGTCACAGTTACAGTTCTGCTTATTTTCCCCAGGTACCAGGATTACCAGTTGGTGCAACGAAACTTTGACCAGTATATCCCACAGATGGCATCTGCAGAGTGTTTGGCCAAAACAGGTTTGTGTTTCCGGGCATTGGCCCTTGGGTTACAGCTGTGGGTGCTGCTGGCTGTTCAATGGCTGCTCCTATCACTTGTCCTTGAGACGGAACAAATGCGGCTCCAACAGAGGATACACTTTGTGCAGCCCCGACCCATCCCATGTTTGGAAGTGGAATGGGGGCAACCCCTGGATTTGTAGGAACTGCCATACCCCATATGTTTTGTGGTGCAGCAGACCTTTGAGATCCCCATGGACTTTGATTTTGATAGGCAGTCCCTTGGAAGTTTGCAGTAGAAAAGTTTCCCAATGCAGCACTCTGCCCAGCGTTATAAGTAGCTGGAGTATTACCATTAGACCACGGACTATAAGTTGGTTGTTGGGCTGGCATTGCGTTTGGATAGCTAGGACCCCATCCTTGATAGTAGTTGGGAGGATTCTGACCACCAACAGACTGAATAGCACCTATAGTTTGCAATGGCATTTGTGGAGCATTTCCAGAAAGTGAATTGGAGCTATCCCGATTGGCCATTGAACTAATCCCAGGCCTTTGCATGGAAGGATAACTTCGCCCTGTGCCTGCAGATGGAACAGCAGCAGCTTCTCTGGAAGAATGCTGAGCTCCTCTAGTAGGCTCATGTGATGCCACACTGGAGGCATTTGTGTACTGTCTAACTTGAAGGACAGCTGCAGTGGGAGATGCCAGGACATCACTGATATGTTGAGGGGGATCAGGCGTTGACCATCTGCTCTTTCTTCTATTTGGTGTAGAAGAAGGCCGGTTTGATGAATCATTTTTGCCACCATAGTCTGAACCATTTGTATCAGAAAAAGATACTTTGGAACTAATATCGGACTGGGTTCTTGCCATGGATGGCGTGGATCCACCCGAAGAGACCATGGAACTTGCATTACCACTACCAAGGTTCTGGTTGATCTTAAGGGTGTTAGTACCCTGCTCATTTCCAGTACTAGCTGGTGAAACATGTGAAATCTGCAAACCCGGGTTATCAGAAAAGCTTGCACCGACCAGGCATGGGTTCTTTTGGAACCTCCCAGCCAAGGCTTCTGTCAGAAGTATAGACTGATCTTCACTTTGAGCTGTTTTCCAGATTTGCAAATCAGGTGGAAAGTACCGAGCATTACTCCATTTACGTAGCTGCATCATTGAAAATGGTCCTTGGGCCTTTGCAGATGGATCTCGATAATGCCACAACTTTTCTGTCTCAATGATTTTTGTTTCTGGTTCTGCCACTGAATTACAGGGAAGGAATGAACTTTCTAATGCAGCAGCTCGTGACATATTAGTCCTCTTTCCAGAGTTTTCAGCTTGTTTGCCTGTCACAGTATCAGATGCTATTTTGGACTTTTCTCCGCTACTTAAATGTGGTGTGCTTGTGTCTACTTCTTGATTCCACAGTTCTCTCTTAGATGCTCCCCCTGCACCAACAGCATCTTCCCTAGTACCGGAGGAACCCTTACCAGATAGATGTCTGCTCATTTCCCATTTCTTGCTGGATGGTTTTGCAGATGCAGCCTGGGAATCATTGAAATCGTGACCTCCTTTTTGTGAAGTAAATTGATCTCTGCCTCCTCGGAAAAAATCCCTTCCCCTTGGTCTTCTTTTACTTTCTGCATACAAGAGAGGCACATATTAATATCATCCCCTATAAATAAAATCAGCAGATACATTGAACCTTCAAAAAGGTCAATAACCTTGATTCCTATCATCTGCTTCACTTTCAGAATTATAATTCGGGTCCATATTTGGGTCTGCATGCACTTCCGGAATTTCCTCTAGCCTCCGTTGCCGTTCCTCAGGCGTCTTCAGAAGCTGCAATTTCTCCACACATTCTCTAAGCGTAGAATGGAAGTCAAGGACCACAATAATAAGTTAAGTCAAGACCAACATCCACAAATTCCAATTGATATAACGTAATTTAGGGCCTTTTTCCTTATTTTCAGATCAGCATCAATTTAATCAGATATAATCATATAGTGGCACTTATTATTATCATATCAAAATTTATTATTTAATTATTATATTTAACTAATATTATTATTAATAGTTCTTATTTAATTATTAGTATTATTTATGTTATTTTTATTATTTAATATTATGACTAACATAAATAATAATAAACAATATTATTATTATTATTATTATCATTATTATTACCATGAATGATATTATTATCGTCAGATCTTGATATTATAATTATCACTATAACTAATAATAATCATAATTACTGTAATTACTATAATTATTATTAATTATAACTATTATCCTTACTATAATTACTATAATTAATATTGATTTTAATTATTATAATTACTTTGATTATAATAATAAAGTATTTATAACAACTACAAGTATTCTAATTAAAATTAGAGTAACAACTATTACTACAACTACAATTATTATTATTTATTATAATAAAAAAGTTTTTAAAACAATAATAATTATTACAATAATAAAAAAATAAAAATTATTACTTTTATTACAATATTATGATTATATTGATATTTATATTTATAATATAATAATATGTACATAAATGTTATATTAAATATAATAATGACTATTGACATAAATATAATAATAATAATAATAATAACAATATAAATATAAATATTACCATAAATTAAAGCAATAATTATAATATTATTAATTAGAATCACTATCATCATTATACTTAATAATAAGTTATGTTAATTCTCAACATCACTCATCAAAGGAGCACTAAGCAGATCAGAAAATTCAGACGAGAAAAACAGGCCCTTACCTTCCTAAAGAGTAACCACAAACAAAGGATCAAAATAACCTTAAAATGCAAAATGCAAAAATTAAAAGGAATGCATGTGATCAACTCAACCCACAATCATAAAAGACTAAGAAATCCCACTAATAATGACATGACATAATGTAAATTATTGTTATAATACTTTCTATTTGTCTAAAAGCACTTTAAAGCAATTTGTGACAAAAGGCAAAAATAATTTTGAACTTCTACAAAATAAAATGGTCACATCAGATGAAGAGTGCCCAGGCAACCATACCATAACACGTCTCACCATCAAAATCATATGCAAAATGATAGGAGTGCATGAAACAAATAAGGGAATAAAGAGCCTTAGGCAATAAAGAGTGCCTGCTTAACCATATGGATGCCACAACACATTTCCCCATCAAAATCTTATACAACGTGATGGGAGAGCATGGAACAATTAAAATAATATAGACCTTATGAAAAGACAGTAATTCAATCCATAATATTCAAAAACAGAGCACAGACAACTAGTAAACCTCGTAAAAACATTCTAACAGTATCTGTCCCTGAATTATCCAATACACTCTGTTGTGTTCATAAGGCCACAGCCAGCTACATGTTAAACTTCTAGTTTTAGCCACTGGACTACTGGAGAACCATGCAACTAACAAAGACCAAATTGAGGAAACTGGTCAACACAGGCCATTCAATACACAAATTGACATCTGCGTGCAAGCCACTTTACACAACAAAAAAAAAAAGTCAGCTCCAGGCTTTGAGCTATATTTTTTTACAAATTTGGCGCCTCGAGAATTTTGAAGGACTTGGACCCTAACTTGTCCAGTTCTCATCATTAACATCTACGTTCAGTGAGGCTAGAGATTATTGCATATATGAATGATGAATGAGTTCAATTATCTAAAGTTGGAAACCACCCCTGTGCCTCAAGGCCCTCTAATGCATGAACAACATTGCTTAGCAAAGGATATTCTTTTTTACGTCCTAAATCGTTGGCTCGATCACGGAGATGGCTGACCCTTAGTGTTTCAGTTTCTAGCCACTGCAAAGCAACAAAACAAATCATCACAATAAGTATCTTAAATCTTGATCAAAACCAAATATGCTAGCATAATGATGATATATAGGCAAACTCAACAGACATTTCCAGAGAAGGGCATTTCTTTAACTAGTATATTCAAGCTTAAATTGGTGTAATGTGCCAAGTGTCAACCTTAAATCAGAGCAGGCTAAATATGGATGTCATAACTTTAAATTACAAAACTCATTGCCTCCGTTTTAATGAAAATAATAAACAACAGACAACATAGGTCTAGAAAAATGCAATCACAGTTAACAACAGAGGGAAGACAAGAATGCTGAAGATAGATCTTTCCTGCCATCTTCCTTCTTCATAAAGCAGCTAGCAACGAGAAGAAGTCAGGGTCCTTAGAAATTAAGCCTATATTTAGAGTTACTTATCAAAAGTCGTTATCTATAATAATTACTTATGTTGAAAATTTGTTAGCCTAAAAGGTTTCCAAAATAAATAATTATCTTAGATAACTTCTTTTGATGAATTGCTCCAAACAAGCCCTAATTGAGTGTGATAATCTACTACATTTATTACTTCTAACCCTTAAAAAAACCTGTGGATTCTGAGGCTTAGGGGCATATAAAAGGTCAACCGATATCATTTCCAGCATATCTGCAGTCAAAGTAGTGAAAAATCAATGTCAGGCAGTCAAACCCATCTATCTGTGTGGATACTGGATGACATATTACTAAAACATATAACACCACTAATAGCAACCCTTTTTTTATTCATTTAATGTAAGCTAAAAAGTAATACTAGCATTGATACTGATAGTGCAAGGTGCCCTACTTTTAGCAGCCTTACACAAATTATCACATAGATATTTAAATGATTTGACTATCGGGATTTTGTAGGAAGTAGGATGAGACCAGCTTATTTCTCTTTCAAATGGCATAATCTAAGATATAAATGGAGGAATAGATAACTTGATTGCATTAATATCTCCAATCAGTTCCAATCTTTTTGTATACCTAAAACTCAATACTATTCATTAATCATTTAGTATATAGGTTATCTTCGGGAGATGCTTAATGCATCAAGGAGCTTGACCAATCTTTTTGGCATAGAAGGGACATTGGCAAATATGATGCCAGTGCTCTAACTAAAT
The DNA here is from genome assembly GCA_039764185.1 of Tamarix austromongolica. Taxonomy (NCBI): domain Eukaryota; kingdom Viridiplantae; phylum Streptophyta; class Magnoliopsida; order Caryophyllales; family Tamaricaceae; genus Tamarix; species Tamarix austromongolica. Next base: position 42,763,953 of record CM077812.1, on the reverse strand, counting down.
CCATTGCAGTAAAACTACAATAGCCCACAGAGACATTGACATTCAGATCCCACAAGAACGATGATTGAGTAGAATCAATTGTCATGACATTCACGAAAAGCCAACACAGCAACACCTGACAATAGTTTTCAGTGGGTTTCACTTTCATATTGGCATGCTGATAGATATAAAAAACAAAAAATGCATGACAGAATAGCCTAAAGAATCAGTTAAATGAAGAACAGACAAAAAGATAATGGTCGACATCAACATGTGTTGGCATCTACATGTCACCTAATCGTAAGGCTCGCAGATATACCTGAAATTATCTACTGATTTGTTGGAAAGAAGCCTCAGCCCCTCAGGTTCATGTATATATGCCTCTATTTGTAGGACAGATTCAGGAGAAAGCACTTGGATATACATTTTACTAGAATACATATTTTTTTTTATTCCTATTAGTTAGGATTTAGTTTATCCAAAAGTTGATTTAGGTTAATCTTTTGCCTATATATAGGCCCAAGTATTTACATTATTGGAGTGTGTTATGAATTGTGATTTGAGTGGGTCAAAGTTGATATTTTGTATGGTAGACTTGAGGGCAGCCTAGCATCAATTTGGCATCAAAGCCAAGCAAAGTCTGCAGTCGCCAATTTGGATTTTTTCCACGCTACCATAGAGCCCTAACCCCAGCCAAATCAGCCACTAACACCCACAACACTAATGCTAGCCACCAATGTACCACAAAACCCCAACCACCACCACAACCATTGACACTACAATTTTAATCGATTACAGGGCTTTCATTGGCAGAAAACACTAGTGTTCCTTCACTGCAACCACTCATCTTCTTATTGTCATCCAAAAGTCAAAGTCATCAACCACTCATTCATCCAAGATCGCACTCATGCTATCACCAACATTGTGTGTCAGCAAAAGTTACTGCCTGAAGCATCAACCAGCATCTTTATTCCCATGTTCATGGACGTTCATCTTTGACCTCATATGAAGTAAGAAAAAGATGGCATCAAGCCGAGCGTCTCTCCTCAGTTGTGCAGGTCGCCACTGGCTTGTCTTGCCAACTACGCATTATCAACTGAGTTTTCTTTCATTGGCCATTGGCAGGCGCATTCCACCATTGTAGTAGAAAATAAAACTAGTCCTACCAGATATTTTTCCTGGATTATTTTTAGTTCCTTAATTTAAAGAAGATTCTGTAGTATACCTAGTTCCTTAATTTAAGGAACAGATTGTTGTTTGTAGTTTAGGCATAAATCTTTCTTATTTTACTATTGCCTTTATTTAATTAGAAAAAGATATTTAATTCCCTAAGATAGATCAAATTAGTTCCCAGGATTCTACCGTGTACATTCTCAGCTCTTCTGTGTATAAATATTTTTAAGCTTCACACCTAATAAAAATTAAATTTTCGGCCTCTCATCAACTACATGGTACCAGAGTTGTAAACCCTAACTCCTTCATCAAACTAAAATTCAAATTATCCCCTTCTCTACTCTAAGTCACACCCAACATGGCGGAATCTAAGCAGACTTCCAAGGACTCGTCTTCAACAATTGTCCCTCCCCTTATTGAATTTCAAACCTTTCCAATCTCCACAAATCGGTTAAGTCTAATTGCCACTCACAAACAGTGGTCATAATTAACTTCAATGGTCCCAATCAGTGGACAAAGTCAAGATGAATATCTTACTTGTGTTTAGGACTGTAAACGAGCCGAGCCGAATATCTCTAGGCTTGGGTTCAAGATGTTTGGGCTTGGCTTGTTTAACTAAATGAACAAGCCGAACCGAACTTTTAACGAGCCAAGCCGAGCTCACGAGCCAAAGACAAAAAATGAACCGAGCCTCACTTTTAGGCTCGTTTAACTAAACGTATGAGCCGAACTGAACTTTTAACGAGCCGAGCCGAACCAAATACCGAACTGGCTCAACTCATTTACAGCCCTACTTGTGTTGTTGTCAACCCAATCCCACTGATCCAAATTCAAAACCTAGAGGACCGAAAACAATCAAGTAATGTCATGGTTAGTCAGGTCTACCGTCTATGGCATCCGAGATTTGTGAGAACTTTTCCCTCTACACTACAACCATGGAAATATGGGATGCTACCTGTGACACCTTCTTTGACAGCGATAATACTGCCAAACTATTCCATGTGGAGAGTGTTCTTCATGATTTGAGGCAAGGAGAAAATTTTGTCACCACATACTTTACTGCCCTTACCTGGCATTACCAGCAACTAGATCCGTCCAACAAAATATCCCAAATTTTAACCTTGCTGATACAATATCTCGGCAATACATGAAGGACCAAGAAATTCACACATATATCACTGATATTTTTACTACACGACCAATATTTGTTGTGAAAAATAAATAAAATTCACACCACAACAACCTTGACATATAAAATATCATCCCCCTGATACTGCAACACCACAACCACAATTACAACTGCAATTTTATTGCTTGACTATCTTCGAATCACATGATTGGACGTGTCCCGATGACCATGCACTCTTCAAGAAAATAGTTGAAAATAAATGCATGTTTAAATTCTTGACAGGTCATAATAAGTCCTTAGATGAGATGCGAGGCCAGGTGCTTGGAACCAAACCCCTACCCAATCTGTGTGAAGTATAACTATTTTCAGAAGTTCGTCGTGAGGCAAGCAAGAAGCGAGTTTTCATGGGACAACCTATCACACCTTCAGTTGCAGATAGTTCAACACTTGTTGTCACCTCCTCAAAATATGTGTGATCACTGTAAGAAACCAAGCCATGTAAAAGAAACGTGTTGGGATTTGAATGGTAAACCACCAAACTAGAAGCCCAGATGCACTGCTTGAGGACAAGAAAGTTGGGCAGATACAACTACTCAAGAAACCAAGCCCCAGAACTAGGTTCCCTTTACAAAAGACCGATGGGAAAGTCTTCAGCTTCTGATCAATAAAACAATTCTATTATTTAACCAACTACTTACTGGGACTAGGAGAGAACCAACTCAGAATATTGGAAATCGGGCTCTCCATGTGGCCAAATCATATTCCCCATCTTGGATAGTAGATTCCGGAGCATCAAGTGATAGATCTCTTTTTTCCACTTTTACCTCTTATCTAAATAATCAAAATGTGTGCATAGCCAATGATTCATGCTCTAGGGTGGCTGGAATAGGAACCATACATATCTCAAGCACATTTATTCACTACTCAATCTTATTTGTTATTGTAATCTTATCTCTATGAGAATATTAAACCAAGATCTTCACTGTTAGAGTAAATTTTCAGCTAAATCTTGTGTTTTCAAAACTTGAGTGCCAAGAAGATGATTGGCAATGCTGAATATTGTGCAAGCCTATAACTCCTCACAACAGATATGCCTCCAATCTTTCCCATCAACAATATGTCTAGCATCGGCCTCCAATGTTGGTCAATCAACTGTCATAATCATACAATTATATAGCAGTGTCGTTGTATCATATTGGTCGCTATTTAGCAGTTTTTGAGTCAGCTGTAACGCGAAATTACCGATACACTATGGTTCTAAAATTTCCAATTTTATCGGCCGATAAATCGCCAATAAATTAGACAATATCAACAATAAATAGGTGATTGATTGAGAATTCTTAAATTTACTGAAAAAAGCATTCATGATAATTTCTTCTTATTAATTTACTATATAAATCTTGGAGCAAGTTAGTATTGAATTGTAATAAAGTATTTTCATTTGTTACACTCATGGTAAATTTAGGGTTATTAGGATAATTTAACATAAAATGACTCAATTAAATACTTATAATATAATATAAAATGCTTGTTTATTGAATATTTATATTCAAATAATTAATAAATAATAATTAGAATATATGATAAAATAATAATAAAAATTTACACCGCGACGACCGCGACATATAATTTAACGTTCCCGATGCTCAAATATTGTGACACCGCGACCGCAATTTTATTGCATGGTCATAAGTCCATTAACCAATCCAATAAGGATAGTGCAATTACGTTGTGGCACTATCGCCATGGTTATCCAAATTTCTTGTGCTTAATTATTTCCATCATTATTTGTCAATAAAAATATAAATTTATTTCAGTGTGATGTTTGCCAACTTTCTAAGCATACTCGAAGCACATATTCAACTAGACCATACAGACCAACTCAACAATCCTCCTTCATCCATGGTGACATTTGGGACCCAACCAAAATAGTTTGTCCCCTCAGTAGATGATCATACCCAATTATGCTGGTTATTTCTCATGAAAGAAAAATCAAAAACTAGTCAATTATTCAAAAAAAAAAATCATACTATGATTAAGACCCAGTTTCACGCCAATATTCAAGTCTTCAAAACTAATAATACCCGACATTTTTTCATTTCCTTTCTTATTCCCTATATCCAATCTAATGAGATTTTCCATCAAAGTTATTACATTGACGCACCTCAACAAAATGGTGTGGTTGAATGCAATGATCGCCAAGTAATTGAAGTTTCCTGCTCTTTACTCATCCAATCCAATGTTCCTAAAAGATTTTGTGGAGAAGCTACTCTCATTGCCATTTATTTAATAGATAGAATGCCCTAACGTGTCCTCAAATACAAATCTCCAATACAAACACTCTTTAATACTATCCTAATTTCCTAAAATACATAACATGTTCCTTATAGAATTTTTGGATCCGCTACATTTCTTCATATCTATCCTCACAGTAGGGGAAAACTTGACGATCTTGCACTCAAGTGTATATTCATACGATAGTCACCAACCAAGAAAGAGTAAAAATGTTTTTCTCCTAATACCAAAAAACTTATAGCCCCATGGATATTAATTTCTTTGAAAATCAGTTGTTCGTCTCCAATTTTGCAATCTAGGGGGAGACTAACACACATCAATTGCAGAATGAGTAGTGGAATTCTCTTATTGATACTTTACTTACATGTCCCTCTAAGGCTCCACCTACCCCATGAGTATATAAAAGTCTACACCAAGAAAAGGCAACCCAATAGCCTGCTCAACATCAGCAAAACCAGGAGTCAACTCCATGCTCAACTAACCTTGAAAGTGCACATGGTGAGGCAGAAACTAATTTAATTTATGATATTGATAAGGTGACAGATCATTACCCAAATTTCGACCTTCATATTGCTCACGGGAATGGATTTCACTCATGTACTCAGCATCCCCTACACAACATGTCTTATTCAAATTTGTCTCACAAATTTTGAGCTCGTGTGATAGCTATTGATAAAATCCAGATCCCTAACACGATGTATGATGCTCTAAAGGTTCCTGAATGGAGAGCTGCCACCCTAGAAGAAATAGAGGCTCTTGAAAAGAATAGAACTTGGTCCTCACTACTCTACCACCTGGCAGTAGGATGCAAGTGGATTTTTTCAGTAAAACAGAAATCTTATGGTAATGTTGAGCGTCTCAAAGCCAGGCTGGCAGCAAACGTGTATACACAATCGTATGGGACTGCTTACCAAGAAACTTTTTCTCCTGCAGCAATGCTCAATACAGTACGTGTCTCATTATCCACTGCTGTGAATAAAGACTGGCCATTGTTAGAACTTGACGGGGAAAATGCATTCCTAAATGGAGACTTAGTGGAGGAAGTGTATATGGATATTCCACCTGAATTCAAAACTAATTACACAAGAGGCAAAATGTGTAGACTACACAAGGCTCTATGCGGACTCAAACAATAACCCCATGCATAGTTTGGTAGAATCACAATACTAAAGGGAGATGGCTACTTGTAGTCTCAAGCCGATCACACGCTCTTCTAAACACCTCACTAATGGCAGAGTTACTATATTGATAGTGTATGTCGATAACATAGTCCTCACAAGAAATCATCAAAAAGAAATGAGAAGGCTCCAGCTTCGGCTATTTGAGTTTGAAACCAAAGACCTGGACACCTAAGGTACCTTTTTAAGAATTGAGGTCGCTAGATCAAATAAAGGAAACTCAATTTCACGGCGAAAATATGTCCTAAACCTCCTTAGAGACACCAGTATGAGTGGGTATAGGCCAGTAGACACTCCCATGGACCCTAACACAAAGTTGAAGACTCAAAATGAAGAAATGGATGTAGGCAAAGGATGATACCAGCACTTACTCGGGAAACTAATCTACTTAATAAATAATCGCCCAGATATAAGCTCTGTTGTTAGCATTGTCAGTCAGTTTCTAAGCAATCCTTCGAAATCTCACTTGAAGGTAGCATATCAATATATCATATGCTTAGGTACCTTAAAGGAGATCCTGGAAAGGGATTAATGTTTAGAAAAATCTTGAATCACTCAATGGAAGTATAAACAGATGCAGATTGGGCTGGGTCACCCATTGACAGAAGATCAACCAGCTATTGTTCATATTATAGGGAAATTTGGTGACATGGCAAGGTAAGAAGCAGCCAATGGTGGCCAGCAACTGTGCTAGGGCCGAGTTTCAAGCCTTGGCACAGGGAATTTATGAAGTAATCTAGTTGGAAAGGCTACTCAATGAACTTAGAGTAAAGATCTCAAATTCTGTTGAGACATTGTGTGACAACCAGTCAGCTATAGCTATTGCCAAGAACCCTATCCACCATGATAGGACAAAACATGTTGAAATTGACCAAAATTTCATTAGTGAGAAGATAGAAGAAAATGTTATATCTCTGCAGCATGTTCCATCACGATTTCAAGCAGAAGATATCCTCACAAAGGCTCTTTTTCAGCCTAACCTTACTGAACTAAGTTCCAGACTTGGCTTGATGAGCATATACCGACTAGTTTAGAAAATCAAACTAGTCCTATGGGATATTTTTCCTTGGATAGTTTTAGTCCCTTACTTTAAGGAACAGATTCTATAGTATATCTAGTTCCTTGATTTAAGGAACAGATTGCTGTAGTTTAAACATATATCTTTCTTATTTTTACTGGTGCCTTTATCACTTAAGAAAAGATATTTACTTCCCGAAAATAGATAAAAATCAGTTCCTGATTCTACATTGTATATTATTAGCTCTTCTATGTATATATATTTTTAAGCTTCACGCCTCATAAGCTTTCTGCCCCTGATCGACTACAATTGTCTACCTTGATTTAAGGAACAGATTGCTGTAGTTTAAAAATATATCTTTCTTATTTTTACCGGTGCCTTTATTTACTTAGGAAAAGATATGTACTTCCCTAAAATAGATAAAATCAATTCCTGATTCTACCGTGTATACAATTAGTTCATCTATGTATATATATTTGTAAGCTTCACACCTAATAAAAATTAAGTTTTCTGCCTCTGATCGACTACAATTGTCTACCTTCATCCCTCTCTGCACGCTTTCTCTGTGTCTTTGGTTTCTCAAGGAATGTGTGAAGTTCAACATTTACAACAAGGAAAAAGGTTATTTTTCGAGATGCACGAAAAAAAATTAAGAGATTCCAGAGATGAAAATAAAAAGGTCAAGTTAGCTATACTCAGTATTTAGTTGTTATTTTTCCTTGGTTTCAATATGGCCATGGTGACAGTAGAATAAAAAAAGTTCACAAGTTTTAGTGCTTAGTTGTTATTTCTCCTTGTTTCAAAATGGTCATGACAAAGGTTTTCTAGTCGTTCAATAAAACTTTGGTCACTGTATGAAGACTAGAGTGTTGGTCAGATAGACATAACTAGTCTAGAGACACCAGATTTCAACAAACGTAATGCAATGAACAAGTTCGTTGTCACCATTAGAAATTGAGCTGGCTATGAGATACTTATACCTACTTTTGTGATTACCAATGTATAAATTCATGGTATATCCACTCTACCTTCGTTTCTGATGCCCAAATGTTGTCGGTCCTAGTTTTCATTTTGCTGCTTGCCTGTGCAGGTCTTGGAAGAGACCATTACAAACATAAATTCTCCAAAAGGGCTTGTGGTTGACCAAGGAAGATGAAATCTTCTTCCATTTTCTCTCTATCAGTCTAAATGTTTTCATCGCAACCAGACTCAGCTTATTCTGCTGATCTACCCCAATCAAGTTGTTTTTATACTCAGAAGTTCAATGTCAAGCTTTTCTATGCAATTTACCAGCCACCCAAACATAGGTTCTTTATGGTTATGCCTTTTCACACATCCACACTTAAAAGAACTAAAGATTTTTTATTTTTCGTTTAACTAGGATTTATCTTTTATTATATATTATTATGGTTAGGACTAAATTTATGAATTGGTTGATTCAGGTCATATGAAGTGTTTTGCACAATAAACTTAAACCTGCATCAATATGTATGATAAGTGTGCATTAATGAATGAAATCCAAGAAGAAGCAACGCTTACATCTTTGACTCTATCTTCTTGGAGTTCTCTGGCTTTATCTAAAATATCACCCTGCAGCACCAAATATCCCCTCAAAATTATGACCGAGTCAAATCTTTATGTTAAAACAGCATAAACTAAGAAAAATCCTCACCACAGTCAGACGGCTGATAAGTCCACATTTTATACTTTGGCGCAAGCGCTTGCATTCTTCCTGGAAAACCAAATGAGATAACATCCATCCCTCTTTATAAGAAAAGCAATAAGAGACAATAAGGGTTCTATTAGATTTATACTCTCTAGTGAGCACAAACTATAACTTTGGGCAACTTTCACTTTAACTACTTGTTAGCCCCCCCCCCCCCCCAAAAAAAAAAAGTGCATTCCTAATTAGGAATAAAAATGAGAAACTAAAAATGTTGCATCTGATGTGCATTGGCTAAAAGACTAGTGATTTTTTATCCAGAAAACATGTGTTGCTTTTAATTTACTTGCTAATGTTTCAAAGAAACACTTGAAGGTGCCTCAAAATTTAATCACCTCACTGAAATCCTGGTTTGAAATTGTATCAATGGATATGACCTCTGTCTTGTCTAAATTTAAGATTTCCAGCATATCATCTGTGGTTCCTTTGCCAACTTTATATGGCCCAGCAGCTTTGCATGTACCTAAACATAAAATAATGATGAGTATTTACCACATCCAATTCAGAAATAAAAAATTCCAGTCAAGTATTTACCAATTACTTGGACTAGCCTATAGATATCCTGCTTTTGAGTATTAGCAGAAATCCTTATTCTGACAAAACAGCCGACCACCTTGTCTTGAAACCTCTCAGAATCTTCCATAAGAGCTTCTAGCAAATTGCGTCGTAAACAAATCAAGCTAATATTGTGCATATCTATGGCAGCATAATCATCAACATTTGATTGGAAACCTCTATCACTGCCCCGTCTACGTAATTTTTTCCCTCTAGTTTTCCCTGCATCTGCCAGGAGATCCAAATTGACACCAGCATCTTCATTATCAACAGCACTTCCTTGATTATCTTCTGCTTGAGAATCCTCCTTCCAGATAAAATGTGATTCAAGAAGCTTTAACATTTCAAAATGACCTACCCGTGGCTTGCCAAACAGTCTTTGAAGCATCGGATCACAAACAATTTGACTTCTTCGACGTGGATCTCTAAGTTTATTTCTTTTGATGTACTCCAACAAAAGTTCCTGAACATCATATTGAGACAAAATAGATTTGTCACCATTCTTCATATGCATAACAAAGTTCAAAAGTGTTTTCGATGCCCACTGAGAGTTGTCTCTTGCCCCGGTTTTTACTAAACCAACCCCTGCACCATGAGACTTCAACAGCTTTTTGGCCTTTTTTCTCTCGTTAGCATTTCCATCATGGTTCCCATAGGAATCATCTGAATCAAGATCTACCTCCTTAGGTTGAGACTTCAAGATTCTTTGAGCATTTCTTTTACCAGAGCTTGCACCAGGCTTCCCTAAAGAACTGTTTTTATCAGAATCTGCTTCCCTGGCTGCAGATTTCAATCGTTTCTTGGTCTTCTTTCTTTTGACATTGGAGGCTTCAACATTACCTAAAGAGGTGTCTGAACCACTTTCTCCTTCACTGTCATCATCATTAACTTCAGCAGCAGTTTCGGTCTTCACTTTGGCAGTAGACCCCTTCCTTGGATTTTTCACCAATGCAAGCGCATCGAAAGTTAGTGATAGCTTTCCTTTCAGTTCCGTCCAGTAGTCCTTAAACAGATACTCCCAGCTACTTTCATCATTGAAAATTGCCTGCGAAGAAACCATGCTTTGAATGGGAAGTACTAAATATTTTTTATTCTTCATCCAATTTCAGTAATTCAAATTAACAACACAACAAATGCCTTCATAAGAAAAAAAGAAAGATTTTTTCACTGTCAATAATCTCTCTCTCAGGAAGAATCAAACCTACTTCACCACAATGGAGCATTCAAGAAAATATCTAATCATTCAAGAATATGGTCATGAATTTAAGACAACATATTACTTTAGACTAATTGATAAACAGAATATTTTCCATCTTTTTACCCTGCTTTGCCTTCATTTTTGTTATTTCGTTTAACATAAATTACAAGACTTATCATGGTTCAAGTCCATTGTTTGTGTTACTGCTCTCTTAGTAATTGTTTTTTCAGAAAATTTTACATAAACGCACAAATCCAAGGAAGTGGTGCTTAGAATTGGAGGAAAAATCAAATATGAAAGGCATTGAAGAAAGAAAATCAACCCCACATGATTTTGGAAAAGTCAAGAAAGTCAAGGAGCTGAAAAGAGGAGCAAAGGAATCAAGAGGAGCACGGAAAGGGTGTAGCATGGCTGCAGCACAACCAGCTGCACAGCCATGCAACCTTTAATCCATCCAGTGCTCCAAAAATTGTGTTGCACGGCTGCAGCACAACTAGCTGCACAGCCATGCAACCTTTAGACCACAGATGCCGAGAACAAATGTGTTGCACGGCTGCAGCACAACCTGCTGCACAGCTGTGCAACCATCGTACAAATGTCACATGCAAAAGTTTTGCACAGACTCAGCACACCCTCTGCACAGCCATGCAGAATTCAAAGGCATCGAGAGTGGAGAAGTTGCGCGGCCAGCCTGTGCAGCCTTGTACGGCCGTGTACCGTACAGTTACCACTACGCATGTCCTCTTTCCCACGTCCTTTTCCACTCTGTTTCTACCGGAAGCCAATAGGAGGTTTTAGGGGCATTTTTTCTTCAACAATAGGGGAGTAGAAGATATATATTTTTATTTTCTTTTCTCTCCATTATTGCAAAGGAACTCCATGTAATTTATTTTTAGTTCTTATGCAATTTTATTCTTCCAAATTAAGAGTAGACAATTGTGTATCACAACTCTGCAGCCAACCTATTTTATCTTCAATTTACGGTTTGATCTATCCATTCTCTCTTCCATTATTTATTGTATCGGCAATATGTATGTCATTTATTTTTATTCCCTACATTTCTTTCAAACCATGAGTGTGTAATTTCTTTTTCTAGGATTCAATTAGGCTCTATTTGGTATGAATATGATGAGTTAAAGTATATGTCGTATATATGGTTCCATATGTGTTGTTTGATACGTTAGGAATCATTGTTATGAGTCAGGTTTGATAATATTTGACTTATGTGGACGTTGACTATAGCTGAAATGTTGAAATCAATGTCAGAAATTAATATACGAATATTGAATCGATGGTATTTAATGAATTTATCTAATTTGTTAGCCACAAAAGTAGTCGATCAATTAGATTAGATACGTTATTAGACCCTAAAAGAGGCTAATGAATCACATTAGACCGATTATTCACAGCAATTTTGGACTATACTACAACATATAGTTAATTCATTATTGAACACCGAGAATGAGACCGAAGTTCAATCCTGGGATTTATATCTATCGTTTCAGAATCTATAATTAATTAGTTGTTGCATTTTTGTTCATTATTTACTTCCATATTCTCATTCCATAGCAATCTAGATAGCTAAAATGATAAAAATCCGTAATCTATAGCGAAGTCCCTATGGAATATGACCTTGACATGTTACAACAAAGCCGTGTGCTTGCGGATTAGCACTCATCACTAATAAAAACTGAAAATATACTTTGCACAAATTACATGGGCCTAAGTTAAATGAAACTAATAGCAAAAATAATTCCTAAACAATATTGGTTTTGAATCTAAGGGAAGTAATGATAAAAGATGTAAATGAATGCATACCGTGTCATCATTTCCTTGGTCCTTTTTTTCGATGAGCATGACAGTTTCCATGCATGCCTCACAAAGCCCCTTGTTTCCTCTAATGTAAGAAAATTCTGCATCTTTGACGCATCCCTTGCACAATGAAAAAGTACATGCATAACACATGTAGTAGGCATTCTTCTGACATTTGCTGCAAATATGCCAACCTGAAATACATAAGCAGGACAACTGAGGACAACTTCACCCTATTGAAGATTTTGGGAGAACAGGTCAAACAACAAGTGAGCCCAAGAAGAGTGCAACTGGTACAACAAAGCTGAGAGCAAATTGCAAAGCACGTAGTCCAACAACTCTACAACAGGGATCCAAGAGTCAAGTCTATCCAACCGTATTTGAAGAAACATCAATGGAAATATAAAAAATGAGAAGTCGTGAAATGTGACAAAGCCAATTAAGCACCACCGTTGGGAAACCCTCACAAGAAGACTCTGGCAGACAGACAGCAGATAACTACTGCCAGATAAATACCCCTTGATTCCTTAACACAATTTTAAGAACAAGCTACTGACAGAAAATCACCAAATTGTGCTCCAGAATATTCCGTAGAAACTATCATTTCACATAGTCCAGCATAAAAAATAAAAATAAAATAAAAAATCCATGAGGCTGTTCTAAGAATGTGAGATCAGGAAACTATGATTGAATGACTGCAATCTTTTTCTGCTTGTAAGAATACCAACAGAGCGCCTTCTACTTCCAATAGGCTATGAACTAGCTAGACTTTAGGGTGACTGTTCAAGCTACATATATGGTGTAGAGATAGGTGGGTACCTAATGTCTCTAACCTAGAATGAACAATGGCACTAACCTCCAGCTGTACAGGGATGAGGAAACAAGGATGTTAGGAAATAGGGAGATGACAATTCCTAAAATACTAGGAATCAAAGAATTTAGGAAACGGTAAAATAAATTTTCATACAAATATATGTGTATATGTTATCACTTGTAGCAGTCTAATAATATTATATTTTTAAAATAATTAACAACCTTTATTAAAACAAAAGGATTAGACTCCTATATTCTAGGAGCTTAGTCATAATAATAATAAATGCCAAGGGAGAGTGGCAAAAGCAGAAGCAACGCTTTTGTTCTATAAGTTGAAAGTTAAAACCCACCAAAACATAATCAGTTCTACCCCTCAAACCCGTTAGACTTCTATGTGCAGTATGAAAAGGGGAGGCGGGGAAGAAAAGGGCAAGAAACTGAGCTTGACAGGTGACAAGCGATGAGAAATGACAGCATGCAACATTTGTTTGGTTGATTTTCTATAGAGGTGAGTGCTTTGAGTCTTTAGATTCAGTGTCCTTTCATTTGTTTAGCTGTTTGTGACGGTATAATCTCAGAATTTCGTCTGTTGTTGCTCTGCATTTTCATCTCTCGTTCTCCTAGCAATAGCAGAAAATTTCTTAACAAAATGTTTCAGAGACAGTTTTGGCATTTCGACCCGCGTTTCTCTGCAACACAGAATCTGGTACAGCACAAAAAATAAGATAAAATTTTCCGTCTCTAGGGAATAGCTATTTTATATATTCTGGACCAATGGATGGTGCCACCTAGCTAGTACTCAAGGTCCAACAAAACATATATATTTCATTTGCCTCTACAGAAGGACTTCAACTATAATAGCTTAGATTTAAAAGGGGGAATCTATAATCTCATATACTTAAAAAGTACCGTTGCTATACCATGATTAATGACATAAACTATCTAACATCATTGTCATTACAATACATAACCTATTGCATTCACTGAAAAAATAGTAAAATGTAGTGCCCACGTCTATTGATTTGATATCAAAGTCCCTTGTAAAAAACAGTGCAACCAATACACTCTAACCCAAACCCCCCCAAGCTCATAGGGGAATGCGTGAACCAAATCATGGTATTTTAGCAAATAGTTTTCTGGTGCTTATGAACACCACACTATGTTCATAAAGGGAAAAATTCCTGAGCAAGCTCCTTGCATGATATATGGATAATAGCAGCAATCACTTCCACCCTTCTCTAACGATACGAAAGCCAAGGATGATTGCTAGCTTCTTTCTTGCAGGCAATGATATATTTGAAAAGAAAGACACCAACCATGAGCCTCAGCTGCCTTCCTAGTTCAATCCTTTCATTCCCAACCAAGTGTCAAAAGACAGGCATTAAGATAGCATCGTCTCTAACGTGGTACAAAAACATCTTGATGAAACAGAAATCCCAATGGTATATTTTTACTCCAAATACAATACAGATACAGCATAGTTCCATAATCCAGCAAGAAATCTGCCTTCAACTAATCCTTACGCACAAATTCTAAACTACCAAATATCTAACCTAAGTACCAATATTGGTGCAAGGCTACGCCGGCCTTAGGTTTCAAACAGACCTCAAAATATTATTAACTCAAATTTGAAATTATTGAAGTACATAGGAGTGTATTGATAGGCAAAACACCTCAAAATAGACTGGAATAATTGGAGGATAAACCTAAACCCTAAATGACTGTGGAAAATAACAAATTACAAATAGTAAATAACGATTGACTCGACCACTATCTAATTAACACTCCCAGACCTGCAGGATGCCAGACCTTCATTAAGAGATATATCAATGTGAACATGGGTCTCCTTTCCAATGGGCCAACAAAGGACTATCTGGGCTAGGACTAGGAGACCTACAATGAGGTGGAGTATAGATTGCATCAGATACATCAGGAAAATTCATTACTCAAGGAGCCTGATTTATCAAACAGTTCTAAAAGAGAAAGAGAAGGTCCCTGTCGAACCCCTTCTAACAGTCAAGGAGCCTTCATTCAAGAAAGATTCATTGTAAACAAAGATATGCACAACCTTCATTCAATTGATATCAGGAAAATTCATTTGTCAAGGAGCCTCACCTATCTAACAGTTCTTAAAAAAAGGAAAGGTCCCTGTTGACACCCTTCCTATTCCCCAAAATCAAGGATGATGTCCAACAAATATCCATTGTCAACAAAGATATGCACAACCTCCACTCAATCGATAGCACACAATTTAAACTGCTACACCATAAAAAATGAGACTTTCAAGAAGTGGCTCAAGCCCATTAACTTAAGTATCAGTCTCGATACGCATTATCGGCCGATATTTATCGGATTTTAGGCTAACCGATATGCGACAGTTTTAGAATTTCACGTATTTATTAATGGTTTATCCATTATCGGCCGATATTTGCTGATATTTTACCAATATTTGCCGATATTTTCTGTTAAAAAAAATAAAACACTCACACCGTGGGAACAGCGACATATAAAATATTAGTCGCAACACCCCAATACCGTGACACCGCGGCCGAAACTGCAATCACGACCGTAACCACATTTCTATTGCTTGCTCGATGCGCATTATCAGCCGATATTTATCAAATTTTGGGATAGCCGATATACGAAATTGGTGATACACGATGGTTTAGAATTTTGCACATGTTATCAACTGATATTTAACGATACGTACCAATTTTTGCCAATATTTATTGATATTTGCTAATATTTGTAGTGAAAAAAAATTGCGCTGCAACAACCGCGACATATAAAAAATCATTTGCGATATTCCGATACTAAGGTACTGCGTCCACAACCGCAATCGCAACCATAATTTTATTTCTTGCTCAAGCCCTCAAGGCTCAAGGGCTCAAACAAACTCAGATGGCAAATCAGCTTCCTCATAATCTGGTTTTGATGAATGAGATCCACCACACTCATCCAATAAGGAGTGTGCATATATACTACCTTTTACTAGATTTAAAATAGATAAATAAAGTCCCACTCCAACTTCTACGAAAACTAATAGACTCACAAATGAATTTAAATTAGTTAGACAATGTTTCAGTGAAATCTGTCAAGCACTTGGCAGAACTTAAATCTTGCATGCAATCAATGACGAAATGAATAGTCAATTGCTGGAAAACAGAGCTATAGAGTATTCATAGAGACCCCTCTGCACAACCAAGCATGGAAAACAATACTATTTCTATGAACAACCTTGCAAGTAGTAGTTTTGGCCTGCCATCAAAATGTTTTATTTGCCTACACAGACCACCTTCGACAATATGCCTTTCCAAACATAAGTCCTGACAACCAATCTTGCAGGAGAATAATTCAGAATCACAAGTCGTCCACCACCTAGCTCCTGGAACAAAGTGGACCTTCTTTCAGTAGATGAAAGATAAACTCATCAACCCAACTAAATAATGCACTATGATTTTCTGACTGCTGCGAAAGGACAAGAAAGCTCAAATAATCGAATTGGACTGCCGAGGACTCAGGCTGTATATATATACAAACTAACCATAACAACTCCAAAAGAGATTTATTTTGGGCGTAGTTTCCCTGGCTACTCCAGTCTACATATTCAAAAGAAGAGATAGATGAACAAAAAAGTTTGACAGTTCTAACCAGTGCAACTAAAACACGTAGGCTATTTGGAATAATAAGTGAAATCTTATACAAATTGGTAGGCAACACATCAACAATGTATGTAAATTCAAACAGCTATATGATCCTTTCTTTGCATCTTGCTGCTGAACAAGCATCAACATAATCATTGGAACCACCAGACTCAACAATATTCTGCACCTAAGAAGCAGAAACAATTTCATTACATGTGCTTGCATCACTTTTTGAATAACCTCAAGATGGGAAACTTGCTAGGCCATTGAGTATCAGCTCTCAAGGAAACTTGCCTAGTGCATAGAGACACTGAGACTCCAATTCCAGAACTGTGTCAACCAATTCTATATTCATTATTTGCTCAAATGGCATCCAACGAGTAAATCCAGTACAAAAATATAGAAGAAATAGCAAGTGAATATTTACTGATACTCGTGAAACTGTAGACTCCTTTAACTGATACCAAGTTTTGAACCACAAAAGCGTTCTTTATAGATGAGACAGTATGTAAAGACGAACTAACTTACCACAGTTCCAGCGACCCTTTGATTTGAAAAATGCCTCATCACGGTCAACACATGAAGGATGATAAGCCTTAGGGCAGCCCCTGAGACCTCAAGGGAAAAAATAGTTACTAAAAAGTGCAGGGCATACGGTAACCAAATTATTTGTCACTTAATCAGTCATTTCAGCTTACAAAATTTGAGAACTGCCCTTACATATTAAGACTAAACACACATAACGAAATGTCAACGGTTAAGCAATTTATTTACCAAACAGAACTTATGTCGTCAGATTATAAAATCCAGCACAAAATAAAGGCACTATCACCTCCGATCACAAAGCACAAGCTCTCCACCGTCAAGGCAAATAAAGCAAACATCCTCCCCAATGGTCTTCCTATTTGGTGTTTTAGCTTGAGACTTAGAATTCCTGGGCCGCTTCTGCTTACCACCACTGCCACTCTTCACAACGTCTGATTCTGTCTCCTCTATCTCCATTTCTGTGTGCGCTATCGGTGCCTCCTTTTCTCTGATCAATCGATTGTCTGTCCCCATCTGCAAGGAATCGTCGCCAATCAGCTGTGAATTATCCAGTTCCAGGTTATCTTCATCCTCGACCTCTTTGTCCTCATCAAATAAGTACGAGTACGGCGCATTTGATTGAGCAGTCACTTCCTGTACCTCTATACCATTGCCCTGCTTGACGACAGTCTGTTCTTCCAGTTCCCCTTCTGAGTCGTTGGCTGTATCAGATATTGGACACGCCTTTTCCACGGGAGGAACCTCCTTCTCTCCATTTGTGCGGTTGCCTTCAACTGCACACTCAACTCGGTGTCCTTCACTAGATTTCCCGCCCTTTTCAAGTACAGGCAGCACAACTTTTACAACAACTCCTTCGGTCTCAGTTCCCTGACTAGCCAAAGTCTCACCTTCGCTCGTCAATTCTCCGTATCCATCCGTAACAGGGGTCAATAATTCAACCTTAACAGTCTCCTTCTCTCCCTCTTTTACCCCCGCCGGAGATCCGGTTTCGCATATCAATTTTTCATGTTCTTCAGCGATAAGCGACAATTCCTCAGCCTTAATTGTCACACTTTCTACATCTTTTTCCTCCGGCACATGTATCCCGCCGTCTATCACTTCATTATCTTTCTCAGGCGCCACCAAGGATTCGCCTTCTGCTTTACGCTCATGCTCCATGATCGATTCGCCCTTACCCACCTCACCATCAGCTTTCGTACTAATTCCGTCACCTTCATCCCCTAGGCCACCAACCACGGAATGAACAGAGGATTTGTCCATACAGTCCGCTGCTTCCGCTTCCTTAAACACCCCCAGCTCCACCGATGCTTTGGACGGAATCACCAAGTTTATCGTAGCATTATCAGTTTCGCATTGCTCAGCGCTTTCCGGAGTCACGGTTTCAGGTGGTTCAGACACCGGTGGCTCTTCGATTTGTGAGGAAGGATATTTTAGAGCCGCCAGGACCTCTCTGGTACCATTCATTAGATAAATCGGTGACTGACGATCCCTAAAATGTGAAACTGCAAAACCCTAGGTAATAAATCTCACCTAGTTTATCATCCGGAATCCACACATCCACTCTCATCTTCGAAGTGCGTAATCTGGTCTTTCTGGCATTTCGTTTGGGCGACGGCGACCGTAGGACAAAGTTACCAATAAAATCAGGAACTTAAAATCATCATAAACGGAATCTCGTACTACCGTAGTGTCTGTCTGTCTGACACTGACTCTACCTCAACGGATTATTACATTTAGGGCCGATTCATATTCGGTCTATTAATATTTTTCCCTCCCTTTGGCCTCTTATCTAATATTATCTAATTAATAATGATAAAAATTAATATAATTTATAGTTGCTATTATATTAATAATGATTATTTATAAAATAATAATAATAGTTATTACTATTTTAATTAAGTATAATGATAATAATGGTTCTAATTAATAATATTATAGTCATTACTTTAATTTATTATAACATTTATAATGTTATTATACTGATGTAAATAATAATATTTATATTTAATATAAAATTTGTGTAAATATAATCATATTATTTATTATAATAATTTACTATACGTATAAATATCATTATAGTTATTATATTATTATAAAAGTACTAATATGTATAACAATAATAATATAATCTTATTTATATTATTAAAAATACTATTATTTATAGTTATTATAAATAATAATACTATAAACACTCACATAATAATAATAATAATAATAATATAATTTATTTTAAATTCTCTCAATAACAAATTTAAATGGTCAGGTTCATACTTTTCGATCAGGTATATTTCATGTGTTGCAATACTTCTTCCAATAACTCCAAGGCACTGTTGTTGTCACTTCGGGTTGCTTCTCTTATGAGGTAGTCAACGGTAGACCACTTCTATCCGATGCAACCAATAGGGATATCTTAAGGCCACTCACTATGAAGGAAGTCAAATAAGCTTTATTTTTAACAAGAAATGAGTAGGCCTTTAGCCTAGGTGGTTATAAGGTTTTTTCTTCAAAATCACGTGGAGTATTACAGGGGAGGAAGTGTGACACTTGATAAGAGAGTTCTTCATTACTAGAGAGATTCCTTCTGCACTTAACATCACTCCACTAAATGTCCTTCCCAAAGCTACAAATGTTGTTGGTCATTGTGATTACATACCCATTATGTGATGCAACACCATCTATAAGCTAACAACCAAAGTTCTTACTCATAGAATACAACCTTAGCTATTGGACATAGTTGGAGAAGGTTGAGTTGCTTTCATTTCAAGGAGGTCTATAGTGGATAACATCTTTATAGATTATAAACATGTATATAGATATAGCAACAAGCAAATGTATGATCAAGCTAGACATGAAGAAAACTTTGACTCCATAAGGTGGGAATTCTTAGAGAAGATGCTTATAAACCTAAAATTCCTATTTCATTTTGTTAAGATATAATGGTTTGTGTAACCTCTGTGAGCTACTCCTTGATCTTAAATGGTGTTTTACATGATCATTTTAAAGTGTACAAAGGACCAAGATAAGGTGACTCTATCTCACCTTACTTATTTGTGCTTGTGATGGAGTACCTCAATCTTCTATTGGGAACTTTGTGGATTGATCCTCTATTTCATCCACATCCTAAATGTAAGAAGGTCAAGCTAATTTCACTCCTTTTTGTTTATGATATTTTGTTCTTTAACAGAGGTGGTATCCCATTTGTGCTAACGTTGTATGAGACATTTCTTAAGTTCTATGAGGTATTCGGACTATAGATGTAATACCTCAAACTTTATCTAATCTTAATCCCAAGTAATTAATATCCTAACCTAATTATAATATCAAGAAATTAATATTTCTACCTTACCCTAATTCCTTAATCATAAATATTAACATAATTTTAACATCTATTCAAGCTCATTAATATCCTTAACCTAATCCCAACCCTAAATGATTGATAACTAATTTTACCCTAATTCCCTAATCTAAATTATTTTAACTTAAATCCAATCATAATCCTAATTTTATTTATTTATTCCCATTTTCCTTTTTCTCCTTCTCATTTTTTATTCCCTTTTCTTTTCTCCCTCTTGACTTCCTTCTTCTTCTTCTTCTTCTTCTTCTTCTTCTTTCCCCTTATCCCTACATGAATCCCTCTCTTCCGTACCAAATCCCTTTTACCATGTCTACCCAATGAACCTACCTATCCTACATTCATCATCACCACCACCATTAAATCTCACATCTCAATGGATGTGTCCGTTGAAATTTTTGTCCAAACCTTTCCATTGATCATACACCCTATCTAATGTGTGTCCCTCCCATCCCTCTCTACCATTCACTTCAATCATGTGCAACGTGTGTGTGTGTGTGTGTAAACTTCTCCCAAGCTCTACCTCATTTAATGCCCAACTAACCCTTCACTCCCTTCATTTTTTGTAGAGCAAAGACAACCCAAAACACCCTTCCTTCTCCTCCTTCATTTCTTACCCTATTTGTTGTCACCCACCATTAACTCCACTCACCACCACCATCCACCAAACACCATCGTTCCCTTGGAAAACCAACCACCACTACCTCCCCCTTATTCCCCGTCATCATCTCCCAACCATGTCCACCCTAATCCTTTTGTTTTTCCTTCTCCCTGTCATGATATGCGTCATTTTTATTGAGGCACATGACCATGCACCCTCACACTCCCTAGTTGTGTCCCTCTTGCATGCCCCACACAAGGTCCGTGCACAACCCATGCATGCCCTTTTTCTCTTTCCTGTGAGCTTACATGCTTAAAGACCAGTATCCTTGTTGATAAGGATACACGTCATAGTTAGAGATTTTTATGTGCAATGTGTATTTTGTATGTAATGTCATATTGGTAATGATACATGGAAGATGTTCTTATGAAAATACTATTATACAATATGTTAGAAGCGAGAAAATGTGAAAATATCATTTGTGTATTTAGTCAGTTGGCATGAATCTAAATGTGTGGTATTTATGTGTGTGTGGGGGGGTTTATATTTCATATAAATATTGGAGGTTGAAATTCACTAATACTGGGACTCGTAAGGTCTTTGTAAAAATATTAGTATTTTTCCTATCATAAGGACATTATGGTCATTTTGATGATAATATGGAAAATAGTCATGGCATGATAAGTTTTAAGAGTGTTATCAATTATTTCATAAGTAGTGTGATTAAATGATGGTTGAGTAAGACATAAGTTATCTGATGCGATATTATGAGTTTTTTGGTAAGAGAAGGGTATTTTGGTTAATAAGAGTTAAAATGGAATTTTGGTGATTTAAAAAAGGAAATAGATTTTAAATAATGGTGAGGTTTTAGGATGATGATGAGTAATGTAAGTACAATAAAATGAGAAATTATTCTCACATTGTGAAATTAGGGTTTCTTGAGGGAAAGTATGGACTTTTTCCTTAGGGAATGCCCCCAACAATATGTGGTTGTGCCTTACATGTTTTCAATTATATGTTGGTCATATCTACATGATTCTTTCATGTTGATATTGATTAAACATATTTGAATAAGATACTAATTATTTAAATTGAAAGATCACGTGAGTATGGTGAGGTATATTGTGGATTCGTTCTACCAGATGATAATAGTGACTCAGTAGCATTCTACCCTAAGAGTTGCATCAGTCCATTATGCTAGATTAAGAATAGTGGGTCCCTAAACTTAAAATAAATGATAAATATGATTAATATATAATTACTCATGGATAAGGCATTAATCACTTAAAGTGAAAGATTACGTGATTCAGGACTAAAATGTTATGTCTGTTCCACTAGATAATAATAATAGCGGTTCACGTGTGTTTTACCCTGAAAGGTGTTTTAGATTGTTCTACTAAAGAATAATATGGTGAAGGTTTGTTCTCCCCCAAGAAGAGATTTATTCTATTCCAATGAATTAAGAATAGTGAGGTCCCTGTACTCAACATAAATAAAAGAATGGGTATTGCTTATATTTAATCATGAGTTAGGGAATTAGTTTTTACCTTGCATTGATTATTATTAACTCACATATATGATTATTTTTTTGGTACCCTTAATTAAGATGTATTGTTGCCTTACTCTAACATAGCGTACTAATCATTATTTCCATGGGTATTGTTCGTTCACACAAACAGATAGGCCGGATGTTTTTGTGTGGGTAGATGAGGATCCTTTGGATGATTTTTTTTTCATATGATATCTCATGTGTGGAATAGTAATTATTATGTATCAAGGTTGGGCACAAATTCATGTTATCTAGTGGTTAGCTTTAACCGTATACATTTTTGGACTTTTGGTTCCATGGGATCCCTTTTGTTGTATTTTGAAAGTTCTCTTATTCTATATTTATCATGCTTTAAGGTTTAACTATTCTACGTTATATTTGATTTAAGGATGGCATGGCAAGCTAGACTTATATCACTTATGATGGTAACACCCTACTAATTTGATAATACGCTTCCTCTAAATATAAAACTTTTTGATAGTAAAATTTAGGGTATTACAGCAGCCGAATGCGTGTAAGAGCTCCATTTTTATGGTGGATTTGTGGATGAAGTAACTAAACATACCTTCTTTAGTCATTTGCACATACCAAATGGAACCCTACCAACCAGATACTTGGGACTCCCCCCTTATTGGTAATACTTTAAAAGCTATAGAGTACTGAGAACTCTTGGATAAATGTATTGCCAAATTAAACTCCTAGAGTACTAGGTTCCTCGGTTATGCGGGGAATATTACAACGGGTGAAGCTAATCTTCTTTGGAATCTAAGGCTACTATAGCCTAAGGTACCTAATCACCATGAAGGTAACTATTGCTATTAATGCTAGGTGCAAAGCATTTATGTGGTATGGTACTTGGCTTAGCGCCAATATACTTCTTGTTGCCTAGAATGCAGTATGCAGACCTAAGAAAGAAGGTAGGCTAGGTTTATGTAACCTATAATGGTGGAAAATTACAGATGTGGGGAGACTACTTTAGAATTTACACTTGAAAAATGACACCCTATAGGTAAAATGATACACACATACTTCATTAAAGATAGATACCTCTGGCACGTGACAATAAACCTATACGTTTCATGGTGTTTAAGAAGGTTGCTTAAGCTCAAGGATTTGTTACTAATTGTGTTGTTTTCCAAGGTTGCATGCAGGAGACTATGATATTTCAAAGATTTATGACATGCTGAGACCGCATGGAGAAATGGTTGTTTGGTATCAAGTGGTGTGGAGCCCTATCTCTGTCCCTAGACATCAATTTCACCTTTAGTTTCCATTTTACAAAAAATAGTTTACTAAAGATAGATTGACAACTATGAGTTTAGATGTTGATGAACATGGTGTTCTATGTGAATCAGATAAGGAAACAATTGAGCACTTATTCTTTGAACGCTCCTTCTCCAAGGAGGTTTAGCTACCTATGATTAGAAACTTTAGGTGTACCTATGATACATATTCCTCCACTATGGTGCTAAGATGGATGCAATGAGGAGGTTGTGCTCTGGTAAATAGGAGAGTGGTGCTTCTATATCTGTTTACTTCAAAAACTTATCAAATTTGGCATGAACGATACCAAAGGGTAATCCATCAAAAGAAATGTGAGCCACAACACATTTTTAGGCTAATTGTTAAAGAACTATCTAAGTAGATAACTGGTATATCCCATTGTAAGTCTTATAGAGCGTTAGTGACACGTGTCAATAACCTAAGGTAATTTTGTATGTTTTTGGTAGTCTTTTGATTTCGAGTCCATATATACACAGTACATTTTTGGATGCAATAAAATTTACTTACCAAAAAATATAATTTATTTTTTTATTAATAATATTATTAGATATAATTATTATAAATACTAATTATTATAATTATAAACAATATAATAATAAAATATGATTATTATAACTACTAATATTGTTATAAATAATATATTAATAAAGATACTATTAATATTAACAATATAGTTTTTTATTATTATAAATACTTGTATTATTCTTATTATTATAATAATATTACAGTTTAATTTTTCTTAATATTATTATAATTAATAGTGATAATAATAATAATAATAATAATAATAATAATAATAATAATAATAATTGTTATTATTATTATTATCACTATTACTCTAATTTTAATTAGAATACATATTATTGTCATAAATGCTTTATTATGATAATTAATAATAACTAAAGTAATTATAATAACTACTATGCTCTGTAGGGGCTCAAGAATGTGTTTACATGTGATCTTCATAATACGAAAAAATGGCAAAATGGAGGACTAGGAAGACACCCACAAACCTCACTCATTAATACCCCAACATATCTCTGGTAAAGGAGAAGATGGAACAAGAGGCTATTGTAAATCCTTCGTCCTCTCCCAAACCATTCGTAACCAAGGAACAACAAGAGAAAGATGGGGAAATATGTAATACCTCAAATTTTACAAGAGTAAAGGATAAAATAAGGAGATATTGAGTAAATCTAAAATATATGTGCACCTTATAATAAAAATAATAATGTTAATTATGACAAGAATATGAGACAAAAAAATTATGATTTGGAAGCTATTTTAATTAGCTAACCTAAAATGAATTATAGATAAAGTATGACAAGTTTTAAATTAATGTGAATTATTTTAATTATTTTATTTATTACCCATAAATCCCAAAAACCCAAAACACCCTACCATCTTTCTTTTCTTTTTCCTTTTTATTTCCCCTTTTTCTTTTTTTCCCTCCCTTTCTTGCCATTTGGGTTACGACCTAGTAGGCCCAGCAACATATGCACTCCCCCCTCTCTTCTTCTCCTTCCCCAACCTACCCAAGGCCTTCTCTTTTTTTTCTTCCCCCCCAGGCGATAGCCCAGTGAAGTCAGGCCCCTCTTTCCTCTCTCTCTCTCTCTCTCTCTTTCCTCATTTTCCCTTTCTACCCCATCCCCTATGTCATGCCTGCATCCCTCCCCCACTGTCATTTTCGCAACTTCCCAACCAGTCCCCCTCTTCCCTTCCTTTTTTGGCCACTACATGGCCCCCTACACACCCTCTTTTTCCCTACCCCCGCACCCTATTACCTGCAACTCTCCTCCTACACCTGCCTATACCGTCCTCCCCTACCACCGCCAGCCACTAGCAACTTGCCCTCTTGTCCACTTCCTTCTTTCGTCCTTATCTCCCTCTTGTTGCCTATAACGCCCCCCCACACACTCCTTCTCCTCTCTTTTCTGCCCTGAAACCCCCTACCAACCTTTCCCTAGACCTACCTTCAAACCACCCCAACTCCATTCCTTCCCCTTCCCTGTAACTCCCTACGCCCATCGATCTCCTCACTTCCCTTCCTTCCCATTCCCTTACTCTCCCCAAGCGTGCAAAGTAGGTAGCCTGAGCTACCCTTGCACCACCCCGCGCTACCTCACGTTGCTGCCACCACCACCCATTCCTCCCTCCCTACACCTCCCATCCTACATAGACACGTCCCCCAAGTGCAACAAGCCTTCTCTGCCACCTTTTTCTCCTCATTTTCTCCCCCTCCTCCTCCCTTCCTCTCAAGTGCGTCGTCGTTACTACGAAACTGCCACCTTTACCACTAACCACCTGTGCCAGCACCTCCACCCCCCCCCAAGAAACTCTACCCCACTCTTTTTTTCCAACCCCAAAATCCCTCTCCTTGCACTATAGTTGCCACCTCCATAACACTCTCACCTCATCTTTTCCATCCTGGTCACATTTCTCCCCCTCCTTACTTATTTTTAAGCCTTTTACCTTATTAGTTACTATTATTACCATTCTCCTTATTATCATTAATATTTTGATTAAAAAATTAGGGAGAAAAAAAAAGGAAAAGGGTAGAAAAGGAGTAAATTAGCTAAGTTGGGTGTTCTCATTTTATTTTCTTCAATACCTGAGCCGTTTAGGTAAGGATACAATTATAGTTAGGGTTTTTGATTTTGTGCTTAGGTTGTAGAATAAGTGTATACTTACATGAAATATGTGTGTATATATGTATATGTGATCTAAGATTGTTGTGCATCTTAGCTTACGAGGACTTAAGGTAAGAGTATGTGTGTGTAACACCCCCAAAATTCACTACTGAAAAACTTCATTTTATTAAAAGAAATAACGAAGCAAGAAAACAAAATTGTAATTTTGGAGATATTACCACCACACATAGTACCAGACCAGTTCGCTCCTATCATTCTAGTAAAAAGTGTTAAGGTTAAAAGAATAAAATACAAGTTGCTATAAACTCAAACCATATTTAAATAAGAGTAGCACAATAAACATTTTACAATAATGAAATCCACCAATGGTGGTTACAAGAACAAAAATTACATTTAAACCGGGAAGCAAAAGGAGAAAGAGTGAAACCCTAGAAATTTTCGGACAATCATTACGTTCTTTCTCGTTGCCCACTTGAATAGAACCTAAAACGAACCTATAAGGGACACTGCCTATTGAATAGATTGGGGCCCACAAATGAAACCCTTCATTACTATGGTACTGAGTAACCCCTTTAAACCACATTGAAAAGTAGGCCCACTATGCAACACATGATGCAAAATTATATACATGAATAATAGTAAATGCATACACAACATCCACATACGTAGCAAGTCCATCACATATTAATAAATCACAACTCAGGTGTGTCGTCGCTACCGACCACTATTATTCACTAATGGATTGGTCTCTAGGGCAGAAGACTCCGAGCCACTATTATTACTGGTGGATTAGTCTGACACCAACTCCCATGGTGTCCCACTATAAGTTATTAGTATTTTCCCCGATTTATTCACATCCAAGATTGGGTTTACTGAGCTCGGGATTGAGATGCCTCAAAAATTCTAATTTTAAGAATTATAGTTAAATAACGTTTCATTAGGAGAATTAATTAAATAAAATATTGTTATTAAAATAAAGGGAAATTAATTAGGACAAATCAAGA
Source organism: Tamarix austromongolica (assembly GCA_039764185.1). NCBI lineage: Eukaryota > Viridiplantae > Streptophyta > Magnoliopsida > Caryophyllales > Tamaricaceae > Tamarix > Tamarix austromongolica. The sequence goes on along the minus strand of CM077812.1, from coordinate 42,736,449 downwards.
AGAAATTTATAAATATTTTAATTAAGAAGAAATTTGGGTATTTTAGCTAATTAAGGATTTTATTTTGGAAATTAATTAAATAAATTATTTTATTTAAATAAGAGGGAATAAATAAGGCCAAATTAATAGGAATTTTATAAATAATTTAATTGGAAAAAATTAGAGTGATTTACTAATTAAAATAGAATTTATGAAAAATCTTTCAAAAACCCTAAATTAGCCTAAAAAGGGAATTAAATATTATTTTATATAAATATTATTATTTTTAAATATGCTAATTAATTTAAATAACCCAACCCACTATTTTTATTTTTCCCTTTTTCCTTTCTTTCTTCCTTTTTCTCTCATTTTTCTTTATTTTTCTTCTTCTTCTTTTCTTTTCTTCCTTACCCCTGACCTGGGCCAGCCCAGCGGCCCAAGCCCTCTTCCCTTTTCTTCCTTTGGTGCGGCCTGCTTCCTTTCTTCTCGCAGCCCGTCTTCTTTTCCTTCTTTTCTCCTTCGGCGGCCAAAGACCAGAACACAGCGTTTTGCCTCGTTCTTTTTACCTTCTCCCGACCGGTTTGCTTTCTTTCCTTTCCTTTCTTTTTTTCCCAGCTGACTGGTCCACGCACTCCCCCACCTTCTTCTTCTTCTTCCTTCATCTCCCCATCGTCGACCTACAACCGTCTGAGAAATCCGTCGTTAATCTCGTCGTTTGACCGGCCATTTCCCCTCTATTTTTCCCTGCTGATTCGTCAACCCCATCGTCCAACCACTTCTCCCTTCTTCTTACACACGTTTTTCCCCTCTCCCAGCCGACCACTACCTTACCATGATTTGAAACTCCATCGGCCAACCGTCGCCGCTGGTGACCCTAACCCTACCTGCCCTACCCCTTGCCGACCCACAAAACCCTACCCTCTCGTCTAAGCTCTATAAATACCCCTCACTAGTTTGATCTCGAGACTTTTTCCCGCATCCCAGTAAAATCTCTCCTATGCACCGCCGCCACTTCAGACACCTCGTTCGTCGTCGTTGGTCAACTTCACCGCCTACTCTACCCACCTAATTCTTTCCTGCACCACCCTCTAACTAACTACGCGGCCCATCTGCCTCGATTCTCCATGCACAAGATACCCCGGCTATGTAAAGTAGCCCCCTCAACCAACCTCTTCTTTGCCTCCGCCGCCCTTTGCGCCGCCGTCCACCACCACTTCCGCTGCTGCCGGTGCCCCTTTCACCTTCCAAAAACCCCTATAGGCCCTCCTCTATCTTCCCCTACCTTTATTTTCCTCTTTCTCCCCCTCCTCTCTTTCTCTCCTTCTTCCATTTTCAGCCACCGCCGCCACCGCAGTGCACGTGCGCCGCCACCTTCATTCTACTCCTCTCCACTTGGGCAACCCTAAACACCCGTACTTCCACCTTCATTCTCCCTTTCCTTTTCCTAGCCCTCAACTTTTCCCCTTTTCTTTTCTTTTTCCGGCCACCATCGTGCACTACAACCGGTGCCGCCTATCACCACCAACCTAAGGTAGAACCCTAAACCCTCTCAACCCTTTTTTCCTATTTAATTAAATTAATTTTATTTTATTTCAATTTTAGCCTATTATTCGATGATTATTATTATTATTATTAAGTATAATAATAATAATTATTATTATTATTAGGTTCAACATTATTATATTTCTTGTTAGGGTCGATACCCTATTTGGCTTATTAGATTATTATTATTATTATTAGTATTATTATGAGTTTTTATTTTATTTATTTATTGTTGTTATTATTATTATTATTATTATTATTATTATTTATCAAGAGGGTCGAAGCCCTACTTTATTTGTTTAATTCGAATACCATTATTATTATTGCTATCATCATCATCATTAGTATTATTACCATTATTATTATTATTATTATCATTATTATTATTATAAGTAATATGTATTATTATTATTACTACTACTAATAGTATTTATACTATTTCAAAGTAGGGTCGAAAACCCTATTTTATTTTACTCTAGGTGGTTGTTGTTGTTGTTGTTATTGTTATTGTTGTTGTTTTTTTTTTTTGTAATTTCTATTATTATTTCATTATTATTATTATTAATTTTATTAATAATGTTCTAAAGTTATTATTATCATTATTTTGGTGAAGGGTCGAAGCCCTTATCCCACCATTTATTTTGAATCATATTATTATTATTATTATTATTACTACTACTACTACTACTACTACTACTACTACTACTACTACTACTATTTTTAGTATGATTATTGTTATTTTTATTATTATTCTTTTTACTATTATTAACATTATCATTGTTATTATTTTTAGTATCTTTTTATTATTTTTTTAGTATCATTATTATTTTTATAATTAGAATAAAGTCTTCAACCTTATATTATCAACTTTTACAATATTACTATTACTATTATATCTTTAGCAAACTTAGTAATTAGTTAATGTCATTATCATTAATATGTTATTATTTTATCACAAATCTAGTTGTAGAATAAATTAGTAAATAATAGTATTTTTGATAGGAGGGAATCTAATCTTTACCTTTTCCCTCATATAGGTGAGACTGGTCAAAATCCTAAGGAGGCGTAGGAGTGTACTCCAAGACCGGTGTCATTTTAGGTAAAGGTGTAACTAAGGCCTTATGTGTGTTGATGTGCATTATATGTTTTGTATGCTATGTATTCAATGATTATCACTATAATTATTTCTTATGTGGTATGGCGTGAAGTTGAAGTATGTTCATGGGTTATTATATAGCATGTGTATTATGTATATGTGATAATATATTGTGGTATGTGATGTTATGGTTTGTGACCCTTTAGACATGCATGTGAGGATGAATAAAAGTGGTACTATGTAGGGAAAATGTTGAAAAAGAAAAAGGGGAATAAGTTGACTAAGCGGAGTAAGTTGAACAAAGGGGAATTAGTTGACCAAGGGATGCGAGTTGACCTAAATATTTTAATGGTACATGAGTGGAGGAATAAAAAGGGGATTTTAAATAGAATAAAGAGTGGGATAATCTAATATATGGTGTTACATGGGAGAATTTAATCTATGGTGTTGCATGGGAGAATTGAATCTATGGTTTCGTGTGGGAGAATCTAAGTACGTAGGGAAGAATATAGGGTTTCGCATGGAAGAATCTATGAATGTACATGGAAGAATCTAAGGTTTTACAAGGAGGAATCTAGGGTTTTCATAGAGGAATCTAGGGTTTGGCGTGGAAGAATCTAGGGCTTTACATGGAGAAAGCTAGGGTTTTGCATGGATGGATCTAGGGTTTGCATATTTGAATCTAGGGTTTCACGTGAGAGTTTTAGGGTTTGCATGGAAAAATTTGAAGGTTTACATGGGTAGGTTAGCATCTGCATGGGAGTAAAGTTTACGTATGAAAAGTTGATTTGAGATGTAAGGAAGGTGATGGATGAGTTATTTGGGTGTTTGGAGGTTTTGGGTGAAAAATAGTACGTAGGATAGTATAAGGGTACATAGGAGACGAAGCTAGGGTTTGGGTGGAAAACCCTAATTTGAGGAGGTGGTAAAAAGGAGAAATAAATAAGGGTAAGTGGATTACGAGAGGATGATGAAAATAATCAAGTAGTGATGCGCATGATTGGTATGGAAAAATAAGGAGTGGAATGTGAGAAATGGGAGGGCGACATGTGGACATGAGGATGCTAGGGTTTGTTATGGCTAGTTAGGGTTTGGCGTGGTTACTTAGGGTTTCGTGGTCACACGTGTACTTGGTGATTAAAATGTGATAATGAGGGTAGAATCTATGGGTTGTGTTGTGTGGAGTGTTAAAATAATTTGGGTCTTGTGAAGTGGTGTAGGATGGACCCCATAGGTCTAAATTAGGGTTTTGGGATAAAACTCTAGAGTGAGGTGTTGAGTGGACTTGGAAGTGTAAGGTAGTGGGCTTGACCCTCATACATCAGAGTTGGATTTTTAGTATGAGTTAGAGTATAGAGGAAAAGTTGACAGGGCAAGTTAGGAGGTGTATAAGTCTGATGATATGGAAGGAGTCCGTTGGAGGATAGATGTGGGAAGAGTGAGTCATGCATGTCTAGGGTAAAAATTTCTGAATAAGATACTTAAGACATTAATCATGTAAAATGAAAGAATATTGAGCTGGGCCTAGACCGATCTAGCGGCATAATAGTGTCCAAGTACCGAGGTATCCTAGAGACCGATCCACCGACATATAATAGTGGTAGGGCATATTGCCCTAGGTATGTTTGATCCACCGGCTATAATAGTGGGGGATCCTGAGCTCAATAAACCAAAACCTATAGTATGCTAAAACACGTAAAAGATATTAATACTTACAGTGGAACAACATGCGAGCAAGGGCTAGACCGATCCTCCGGCATAAAATAATGGTAGGGTATGTTACCCTAAGTGACTGATCCACTAGCTAGAAGAGTGGCCAGGCGCCGGAGTTCCCTAGAGACCGATCCACTGACTAAAATAGTGGGGTTCCCGTACTCGTGTGGGATTGATAAAGAGAATGGTGCAAAAAGAGTTCTGATAAGAGATTAATTAAGTAATTAATCCGGACCATAATTGGACTTTTGTATATTCACCTGAATGTTCATATGCCTGTATGTTATTATGTTGGACTTTATACTCTTTTTATTATTCTGCATGGTTATGTGACTTTGTATGCCGGCCTTAGTGCATAGTTACCTTACTTAGTACGTAGCGTACTGATCACCTTTATTATGGGTGCAAATCATTTCCACGAGTAGCAGGACCTTTTGACTTTGTGCAGGTGGGCGATGTGTTTTTCAATGCCTTGAATGCTTATGAGACATCAGACGGGGCTGAATGTTGAGTATGTACTTGGCTCGTTGATTGGGAGTGACGTGGCCAGATTCTCTCCTTATGTTATTCTATTTCTTTATGTTATTTCTTATGTATTGGATTTCCCTTATTTGAATTTCTAATTATGTTTTGAGTTTCCCTAGATTTATTTTTTACCATTTGTAAACTTATTTCATTTTTAGGAACTTTAACTACGCACTCTGATTCTTATCTTATGATTGATTGTGCTCATTTGGATTGTAAACTGTTACACGTACTCTGATCTTTGATGTTACGAACTCTTGGTTTAAGTATTAATTAAATTTTAACAAAATATATTTTAGCCTTAACACTTGGTACTAGAACGGTCGGAGTGAACCGGTCTGGTACTAAGTGTGGCGGTAACCATGGATGCACGGGGACGGGGACGGGGACGGGAAGAAACGGGGAAACGCCAAATTTTGAAAAAGTAGGAAACGGGAACGGCAGGAAACGACAAAAATAATAATAATATATATATATATATATATATATATATATATATATATATGTGTGTGTGTGTGTGTGTGTGTGTGTGTGTGTGTGTGTGTGTGTGTGTGTGTTTTTTTAAATTAGAAATGAGTGTTTGATAGTTTACATAAATTAAAAAATTTAGCCATTTCATTCACTAATATTAAAAAACTAATATGAACAAATATATGGATACTTTATTATTATAATTATTTTATTTGGATATGTTAATATTTAAGATTAGTTTTACTTGACAACAATTGACTTAATATAGTACAAAAACACAATTGTTTTTGTTTATAGCAATATTGTTGCTATTTTAAATAATAATGAATTTATTAATATTATTTCTAAATGCAGCATTATAATCTTTTATGTCAATTAAATTACCAAATGCACAAAAATGGATGAAAGTATTATGGAAACTCTAAAAGTTGAACAATGAATATTCTAAAGTTAGGAAATTTATAAAACAAAACTTCAAGAAAATCTAGTTCTTTGCATTTTTGGTAAATTCTAGAGTGTAATAAAAAGTATAAAAGATTTTACGAGCATCCAAAACAGTATGAAATGAGATAATTACATAACCAAACCAAACCAAGTTTAGTCATAAATTGAAATTCAAAGTTTACATAACCAAACCAAGCTAGTCTTAAATAGAAATTTAAAGTTTACATAACTAAACCAAAATAGTTATACAAGGATATTCAAAGTTTACATTACCAAAACATATCTCAATTTCATACTAAGTTACTAATAACCATACACTCAAAATAGCTAGATAAAATATTCAGCAATTTTACTCTCCTTCATGAGTGGCATCAACTACTTCTACTTCATCCTCATCGACATTTGTTTCTTCAAAGATCACCGCCTCCAACTCAGGTTCATCAAGAGAAAAGGAAGCGATATCAAGCAATGCAATGTCTTCATAAGAACTACAATCATCACCATAGATGTCCCACATCATTGATTTTTGTTTTTTGTATTGTGGAAGTTTTCTTGATAGAAGACGGTGATTGTTATGAACAAACACCAAATCCTCGGCACGTGTAGGAAGCAATCTATTCCTCTTCATAGAATGAATGAAACCATATGTACTCCAATTACGTTCACTACATGAAGAAGAAGATACTTGACCGAGCAATTTAAGAGCAATATTTTGAAGCAATGGTGCACTTGAGCCATGAACTCCCCACCAAGCTTTTGGATCAAGAACATCTCTATCATAAAGAGAATCAAATTCTCCAAATGAACCATACTTAAGAGAAAAATTAGCAAACTCCAAATTAACCTTTTAACAATCTTCTTGGCTAGGAAAAAGTCTTCTAAAACATTTGTTTCTTTCGATACAAATCTCATCATCTCTAGAAGGAGCAACTCTAGTTGATTTAGCATCTAACCAAGCATCACCATAATACCTTCATTAAAATGAGAAAATCAACAAAATAATATAAACTAAATATTAATTGCCAAATTGAAGAAACAAAGGAATATTTGAAAAAGATTATTGAATTAGAGAGTTAAGGTTACCTTGGATTCAATGAATATGCCAAGCAATGAAGAGGTGTATTACTTTTCGTCCAACGAGCTGTGAGTATGACATATATTACTTGAAAAAAAGAAGATATTTCTCCAAGTTCCTTGCCTTCATGTTTATAAATGGCATTTCTCACTTCATCAATCATTGTATCCCACATTTCATAAACAAGGTAAAGGGTTGGTTTATCAGCATCACACTCTCTAATCATATGGTACATAGGTCGTGTGAACTCAAGAATATAATCAACTTGATCCCACCATAAATCATCAAGGAGTTTTTCTTTCACAAACCTTGCTTTTCCAACATTATCAGCTTTATAACACAACCAATCTTCACTGATCACCATTGCTTGAAGACTAGATCTTATAAGCTTTATTCTCTTTAAGGTAACAACAACTTGAGCAAAACGAGTATCAGCAACTGCAAGCAACTTTAATGCAGAAAATCTATTGAACATAGATAATGTCATGGAATGCATCATTATAAAATTCTTGATTTGTATAGCATCTCCATAAATTTCAGTTATCCAATGTCACTCCTCATATGTATCAATATTGTTCTCTACATTTTTTGCAGCACAAATATTTTTCAATGCAAGGTTAAGAGTATGAACAACACAAGGAGTCCAATAGATATTAGGATAAATCTGTTCAATGATCTCACCAGCCGCTTTACAATTTGATGCATTATCGGTAATGACTTGTACAACATTCTGATAACCCACATCCTCAATGACTTCTTTTATCAACTTAGAAATAAAGTGTTTATCTTTGATCTCACTTGAAGCATCAACGGCCTTTAAAAACATAGGACCCGTATCACAAATCGCAATAAAATTTATCAATGGCCTTCTTTGTGGATCACTCCAACCATCAGACACAATAGTAACACCTTTTTCCCTCCATGTATTCTTGATTGGTTGTACTAACCTCTCTATGTTTGCCTTCTCTTCTTGAAGCAAACTTGTTCTCAAATGATTATAACCCGATGCAACATAACCAGGTAAATGATGGTTACCAGCAAAAGTAAAAGCTTCCATAAAAAAAGGATTCCGTGCCAAATTAAATGGAACACCACCAGTGTAAAACATTCTAGCAATCAATGCATCTAATTCATTACGTGCTTGACTATTGAATTCATTCTTCATGGGATTGTTCTCAATTACCTTTCTCTCCCTAAAAAAAGACATATCCATTGTCGAATTAGAACCACTTGAACGAGGTAAAGGCACATTCTTTGGAAGCATATCATCGGCTCTTGTCACAGCCTCTTTTTCTAACTTTTCCATTTCAATCTTATCCTCCATCCTCACTTTCTTACAAGTTACAATACCTTTCCCAGGAATATTCAATAAATGAGCCCTTACTCTAGTGTAACTTCCTTGCTTTGTTTGATTACAAAAGTTACAAGTCCATAAAATAGTCCCCCCTCCGCTAGTTTTTTCCCCTCTAGTAACACATTTCCAAAGAGGATTATCACTTTCATCCTTAGAAGATACACTAACACCAACACTGCCACTACCACTGACACTAGCACTAGAAGCCATGAGACGGTCGTCACAATAAAACAACACTACAATTCCAATAATCAATACCACAGTCCGGATCACAACACCGGATCACAACACAATTCTAATAACCAAAACAATACCATATCATCATATCACAACACAATTCCAATAATCAATACCAATTGTGCCAATATTCAAACCAAAGCAGCAACGAATAATCGGAATCAACACAGAAACACAACACCGAATCTTATCAACACAACAACAACGAAAAGCAGCAACACGTTAGCGATATAGCACTGGATCACAGCAAGACACCAACTCCGCAATACACCAACACGGCAGATATCAACAACGAATTAGTCGTAGCGCAGACCACCGAATTATCAATAACCATAGTCCGAACAAGCAATACCTGAATATAATTAATGGATTATTAACTTAAATTGCGAACAGAATATCTAACCACAATTAATTAAAGCAATACAATAACAATAATTATCTATTTATAAATCAAACAAAGGAGGATTTATCTAACCACAATTAATTATATCATTCGATTATTGGCTGTGGTTTGAGATTCACAACCGCACAGCAGGGTGAAGCACCGGCAGCCGACAGGGAGCAGCGATTGGCGACAACGGCTGAATTGGCGGTGGTTGGTGGTGGTTGCTCGGGTCGAATGACGACGAGCGACGCTGGATGAGCGGAGATAATTATTGCTTCCAACAACGAGCGGCGGCAGCTGGAGCTCGAGCACAACGACAACAATGGCGAAGGAGATTTTTCGTCGTCGTCGTCGTCATCGTGCAGAGGAGAGCCAGAGACGAGAGCTGGAGACTGGGAGAGGAGGGTTTCTGAATTTCGAATCGAATGGGGGGAAGGAGGCAGCCAGGAAGGAACACGGGAGGCCGTGTTTGGCCTGGTACCCTAATTCAAAACGACGTCGTTTTGACGTCTTTTTTTTTCGGCCGTTTCCCGTACCAGGGACGTTTCGGGGACGCGAAACGGCTCCAATCAGCCGTCCCCGTGCATCAGAGGCGGTAACATCCCCATAATTCAGGGGTTATATACTTAAGAGTTTTTCGTTTTAAAAAAATAGTAAATTTTGGGATGTTACAAGGACCACCACTATTATAGTTGGTGGACCGAAATACACATATACATCTTCCAGGGCAAAATGCTCTTGGGCCACTATTATATCTGGTGGACCGGTACACATATACATCTTCCAAGGCAAAACGCTCTTGGGTCACTATTATATCTGGTGGACCGGTACTCATAATATAATTGATCTGGGCCCAACTCATTCGTCTTTCACTTTCACGATTAGTATTTTTTCTTTTTAATTATCACAACAGATCTATTTATTTGCCTCAAAGAGGAGACCAAGATCCGGTGACACAAAGGTACATCGATTGTACCGATGCATACAAGCTACTCAGTACCCTTTAATCATCAACCCGGGGACGCAAAGGTACCCTATTCGTATTGGTGCACACAAGCTACACAGTACCTTACCGACAAGGACACCTAATCCATAAGTATGTATACCCTTAAATAAGCCCATAGAACTAAATAGAGTAAGATGTAGGGCCTGACTGGGGCATTAAGGCACACCAGCAAATACCAGAATAAGTGTGGGCCAAACCACATATTTAGGGTAGCGACGCCTAAAGAGCCACCATTCCTAGTCTCGAGGACTTTCACTTTAATTATTAGTGGCTCAATTGAGGTGATCACAAAAAGCACAACAACTAGATACTCATTCACTTTCAGTTGTTTCTAATATCATTAGGTACTCCTTATTCATACAATTATCCAAGATAACCTAGAGGAATTATTAAGGCCATCATTATCTCATCCCATTTCGATTTAGGATTCGTTCTCATGATACTTACTGATGGTCAAATACTCTTATCTTGCTATTCAATGTTACTTGATTCTTATTATGAAACTCCGTCAACCCATTGACATAAGATACGAGTTACTGATTTACCCCTTGCTTGTATAATTATTAAGTCATCCCTTCTTTACTTGCCCAATTACCATATTACCCTCAATGTTGCATAAATACCAAGTTGCCCCTTACTCATGTTAGGTTACCAAGTTATCCTCCATACTTATTAAATTACCAATCATCCTTCATATTTGTTACACTTGTCGGATTTCCCATTTGGTTGGTTAGATTACCAAATTACCCTTCTTCATTAATATAATTACCAAATTTCCCTTCCCTATTATTATAATTACCAAATTGTCTTTTAGTTGGTTAAATTATTAAATTACCCTTCTCTATTATTATAATTACCAAATTGCCCTTTAGTTGGTTAAATTATCAAATTGCCCTTCTCCATTATTATAATTATCATTTCATATTTCCTTTATACCAAATTACTATTTTACCCTTCTACCTTATTAAATTACCATTTCACCCTTCCTTTATACCAAATTACCATTTTACCCTTCATTTATACCAAATTACCATTTTGCCCTTTTACTTTATTAAATTATCATTTCACCCTTCCTTTATACCAAATTACCATTTTTCCCTTCTACTTTATTAAATTACCATTTTACCCTTCATTTATACCAAATTACCATTTTGCCCATTTACTCACTACATTACCATATTAGCCTTTCCATTATATTTAATCCATCAAAATACTTTCTCACATTCAAATTTTACCAAATTATCACCTCTCCATGTAAAATTATTAAAACGCCCTTCTTACTTGTCCCTTTGCCCCTTCCCCCCTTTACTCTTGCAATTTACCATTTTGCCCTTATTACACCACTTTTACTAAAATACCCTCACCACATAAAATATTAACATTAATGCTCCATACTCATCATCCAACTCCACCAACTATTATTTTTTATCATAATACTCGTTAGCATCCACGCTTGTTTAAGCCACACTCTTACATAAGAAATATTACTAAAATACCCATAGGGCTTATAATAATAATATTTATGCATCAATGGCCACATTAACATAACATGTCATAGATAAGTACTTAACATTTTTATTAACAACAATGCTCCTTCCTTAAGCATTATTTCTACAAAAAACACATAAATAAGCATGATTTCCTTTTTATCATTCAATACAAGAAACTAATTACATTATACTTAGCAACATATATCATGCATATAAACATATTAAAAACCCTAATGTGATAGCATACGTTTATCCATACATTTAAGTACAGTTTAATGGTTATCTTATTTTTCGCAAAAATCTAACCTTACCAATGCTCTGGTTAAAGATTCAAGCTTTGATTAGTAAAAATCAATCCCTAAAAATAATATCAAAATTAGCATAATAAAAGTAGGAAAATCAAAGGAATAATTTTTATATCAAAAGATTAATTAATATATAATGCATCAACTATTTTTATACCTTAAAATTAATTAAATATTGGGCCAAATTTGAGGCAAGACTCACGTTGCTCATGCAGCGTGAGTTGCATGCAAAATAAGGGAGGAAGGGGTTGAAGGAGGCATAAGGAGAAGGGAGGGGTGCTGTTTTTGGGTAAGGGTTTTGGGGGCTAGGAAGAGGGAAGGTGGAGGAGAGTTAGGGCAAAGGTTGGGTGTAGAGGTGGAGTGGGGGTGTAGGTGGTGGTCAGGGATAGGTGATTGGTGGCCAAGGGTGGTGGAGGCGGCGGTAGCAGGGCTGCAGGAGTGGCATAGGAGAAGAAGGAACGAAAAGGGAGGAGGAAAAGGAGAGGCTACAAGGTTGAGTTTTAGCCAAACGAGGTAAGGGGTGGTAGAGGAGGTTGCAGGGACTGGGTTGATAGCTTAGGAGGCAGTGGTAGTGGCAGACATAGGAGGGGGAGGGTGGAGGCTGAAAAGGGAGAAAAAGAAGAGAAGAGGAAGAAGGGGCTACAGGGGGCTCAAGGGGGTGGCTTAGTGGTGTAGGGTGGTAGTAAGAGGTGGTGAAGGAGGTTGGTAGGGTTGTGGCAACAACGGAATAGGGGTGGCAGAGCAAAACAAGGGAAGGGAATAAAAGGAGAAGAAATGCGAGAAGAAGAGGTCGGGAGAGGAAAGGAATGGCTCGAATGGGGCAGGATGAAGCAGGAGGGGAAGAAGAAAAGGAATAAGGAGAAGAGGGGAGAAGGTGTGGCTGGTTAAGGTAGGTTGCAAGTGGCAGGCGGGTGTCGGGGTGCAAGGAGAGGGAAGGGAAAGAAGAGGAAAAGGAGGCGTGCGGGGCTGGGGGTGCAGGGCATATTTGGTCCAAAATGGGAAGAAAAGGATGGGGGGAGAGAGAGGGAGAGAGGGCAGAGTTGCAGATAGGAATGTGCAAAAAATCCGATTTGATATTTAAAAAATTCAATCCGACATTTTGGATATCCAAAACGATTCTTGTCCAAAAGGATATCCAACATTCAGATATCCAATTTTTTATTAGATTATTCGATCCGAAAAAATATATGATATTTTGTTGATTATTTCAACAATACATCATATTATTGTGTTTTTATAGTTTTAAGTTTTAAAATTTTATTTATTTTTATATTTTAAATATTTATAATAATATTTTAATACTTCTTTTAGATAAAATAAGACATTTATATGAATATATATATATATATATGAATATTAATTGATATACGATCTTTATTTTTAAAATATTCTAATTGATAAAAAATGCGAGGGAGCAAAAGTTATTAAAATTGATAAAATTGTATTTTCATACAGATATTAAATATATTCGAATCCGATCTATATCTGGTCAATATTTTTTGAATATCCGTATCCTAGATATTCGGTCTAAAAAATACAGAGCGAATATCTGAAAAAAATATTCAAACGGATATAGATATCTGGTTTTGCACACCCCTAGTTGTAAGGAGGTAGACGATGGCAGGCAATAGTGCAGGACTAGCAGGCATGGTGAGGTGGTCGACGTCGAAGAGAAGAGAAGAAGAAGAAGAAGGAAAGAAAAGAGTAGGCCGATCAGGCGAGGGAGAAAAGAAGAATGGGTCTGCCCGTGCGCGAGGGAGAGGGGGTGGAAAGAAAAGAAACTAGGTTGGCCCAGTCAGGGGGAAAAGAGGAAAGAAAAGAAGGAAGGGGGAAGACCGAGTTGGGCGACGTCATGCGAGAGAAAGAGGAGGAAAGGGAATGGGACAATGGCCTAGAGCGTGAGGGGGGTGAGCCACAGGCCTGGCGGCCCGAAGGAGAAGAAAAAGGAAAAAAAAGGAAAAGAGAAAAAGGAAAAAGAAAAGGAAAAGGGAAAATTAGGTGAAATAAGATAAAATAATTTATGGAATAATAGAATGTAATATTTTTGATAGATAAATTAATTTAATAATTTGATTTAATATATTGGTTTAAAAAGGATAATTTTAGTAAAATATTGGTTTGGAAAATTATTAAAATAAAATGAGTATGATAAAATAACAAAATATTTATTTTAATTTATTGAATATTCATATCCAATTTTATATACTCAAATATCCATAAAATAATTATATTAAATAAATTTAAAAGATATTTTATCCCAAATAAAAGTTATTTATTAAATTATAGGTTTTTGAAATTTTGAGGTATTACAGTGTGATCCTGACTGCTTGATTTTATATGTGGTTGCAAATCTCTATTATGTGATGATGTATGTCTTATAAGTTGTTTGAAAAATGGTATATTTCAGCCAAGTAGTCTTAAGTGGGGTTTGGGTGGCCAAGGAAAATGGAACAAAATAGTGAGGGATAGTATAAATAAAATTTTAAAAGGGAAGTACTCTAAATATTCCTTGGAAAAATTGTGAATTAATGAGAAGGGTAATGATGAAAAAGAGGGTTAGGGTAAAAATTTGCATTGGGAGAGTGGACTTTGAATGGGGGTAAGTATAACCTGGTAAGACCTTGTCTAAGGGTGACTAAGGGATGGAGAGTTATGGGGAAAGGGTTGGGGGTATGATGAGGGCATTGTGGACCTGTGGTTAGCTGGTGTACATGGGGGAGTTTTTGGTACGTGGGAAGACAGGGAAGTGCATAGGGGAAAATTAAGGTTCTGGAGGTCAACCTTAAGGATAGGTCATTATCGTGAGAAGGAGTCAAGGGATTTGGCTTATACCTAGGGCTATTATGAGGTGTATGCCATGTGAAGGATGTGGGTTTGGTCAAATGTATGGTGGAGTTGTGTAAGAGAGGGTATAAAAGAAAAAGGGAGATTAAGGTTTTAGGGGTGACCATTTAGGAGGTTTTTGTCACATGTGGGGGATGAGGGAGTTGGGCTACAAGAATTTAGAGTAGGGATGAGCATGATAACTTGTACTTGATCATGGGAGCTTAGGGCTAAATAAGAAGTGGAGGAGAGGTTAGAACCACATAGGCCAAAATTAGGGTTTTGAAGGGGTAATCCTAGAGAATTATGGTTATCATAAGTGAGGGAAAAGGGGGAGTTGGTTATGACTCACAAGCGACAGGGATCTAATAATGGCATGTGTGGATTTTTAGATAATTGTGGGGACCTAGGGGATCATTAGGAAGTGAGGAGGCCTCAATTTAGGGAATTAGGGTTTCTATGAGGTTAGGGTTGGTCAGGAAGGTAATAAGTTAGGAGACTTATATGATTTGACGTGTGGATGAGAATGTGACATCTAATTAACCAAGACACAAATAAGACACCAATCAATTAAAGTGGAAGATCCTTGAGCTAGGCCCATGTTTATCATATGTATTGGTCCACTAGTTATAATAGTAGTCAAGAACATTCTGCCCTAGGTTGTATTACATTTACCGGTCCACCAGTTATAATAGTGGTTAGGAGTGTTCTATCCTAGATTATATTATACTTATTGATCCACCAGTTATAATAGTGGTTAGGAGTGTTTTGTCCTATATTTCCTAGTTATCGATCCACCAGTGATAATATTGGAGTCCTCAAACCCACGTGGATATAATTCGAGAGATGTTTAAATGCCACACTAATGGCCTTAAGCCCTGATAGGGACAAACGATCTTTCATAATATATTGTGTGAATTATATTTGTATCATGCATTGTTATGCTCTAAATTAACTATATTCTTACCTTACTTAGTACATAACGTACTGATCACCCCTTTTATGGGTATTTATCATTCCTACAAGTAGTGGCCCCTCTTGAGTCTGTGCAAGTATGTGATGATGCTATAGAGGACTTTGTTGCATATGATGACTTGGTCGGGGAAGAGTGATGCCATGGTATTCCGGGGTTGGGGCCTAAGAGAGTGCATTTCGGACTTGTTTTCCTACCAATATCAACTTATGTTTCCAGTAGTGAAACTATGTTATGTATTTCCAGTACTTCCCTGTATTGACATTTGAGTCTCTTACGTTCTATATTCTTAGTATTTCCATATGTCAACGTTTAACTCTTTTACATTATAAAATATTTCTTGTTATGATATTTAGTTAAAGATTATTCTATTAGCCATGTGATTGGTATGAGGTTGGATGAGGGCCAAACTTATATTGGTCAACAGTGGTAACACCCCTTCTTATGGTAAATGATTTTTTTTAAAACAAAAATTTTTAATTGTGGTTTTTTGGGGGTGTTATAAAATACATATGAATTCACATATCTATATAGATCCCATAAAACATATCTCGTTATTGACTAGTCTATTGACGAAAAAGAGAAGATGGATCTAAAAATACTATTGTTCCATCATATTCTCCCGTACCAATTGGAATCAAGATTCAAGAAGAAATTGATGAAGATACAAATCTGAATGCACGTACTGATGCAGAGCATAAACGTGATCCCTTGAATACTGATATGGATGAAGCTACGATTGAATACCCTACAGGTGTTGATCCGAAGCCTAAAATTTTGAATAAATATCCTAAATCACCACAGTTCTGTGTTACATCATGGCATGACTTGGTGTTGGCAAATAAGAGGCTAGATAACACTCTACGAATACAATATTCCCCACCATCAATCCATTACGGATCTATAGTAGTTGAATTGGATTCTACAGATATGGAAAAAGATAAACAACGATGGAATAATTCTCTTTTAGGGTTTGTGTTTAAAGGCATACCCTTTTATTCTATTAATTTATCTAATGTTAAATCCATGTGGAATCACATAGCTTTCCCTCGAATCATTTTATCTGAGTATAGATATTATCTTTTCAAATTTGAAAAGGAAGAGGATTGCCTTATTGTATTGAATGGAGGACCATAGACATGACAAAGCAAACCTCTGCTTCTAGATATCACAATATTTTAGTTTTACTAAGAAGTGATTTTAGTTCATTCATACTTGGGTTAAATTCTCAGTGTTTCCACTCTATATGTGTAATACCCCAATTTTTACTACTAAAAAAGTTTATTTTACAGCTAAAGCATGTAATCAAAATATTGAGTGTTACTATTGTAATTGACGTATGTTTGGCTTACCATACCATCCTTACATCAATTACAAGGCTAAAATCATTCTAAGTAAAATAGAGTAATTATAAATGAGAGAAACTTTATAAATATAAATACGAACTTGGAGATTAACTCTGAGATAAAATAATAAAATACAACAAAAAGGGATATCATGGATTGAAGAGTCCAAAAGGTATTCGAGTAAAAATGTCATCCGAATAACATGAATCTTCACCCAAACACCCAATATAAGAAAATTCACTCCTCCCTATACACTACATCAAAGGTAACAAAATCATTTTACTAGTTCTCATAGACTTGCACGAAAGTGTCAGGGTCTTCTTCTCGTGGAAATGAGCAGCACCCATAAAGATGATGGTCAATATGCTACATACTGAGTAAAGCAACAATAGCGTCGAGTCAAGGACAAAGTTAATTATATAAATTCATAGGAGATACAAAACACATAAATTATCACCCGACAAATACTGATCTAGGCCTCTTTAATAGATATAACCATTTTCATTCTTTTATTTACGACGAGTTCAAGGACCCCACTATTCTTAAATCAGTGGAACGATTTGAAGCACCTCTCAGGTATAGCACACTTGAGATACTATTATCATTTAGTGGAACAAACCCAACACCTCTCAGGAAAAAAATTGCTCTTGAGCCACTATTATTAAACCGGTAGAACAGTCTAAAGCACCTCTTAGGGACAACACACCTGAGCTACTATTACCGTCTAGTGGAACAGACCCATAAACACCTTGGTCCTAACTCACATACTCTTCCACTTTAAATAATTAATATCTTATCCATTAGGTTACTTATCTCAAATAATATTATTATTAATGATGAGTATAAGGCCCAACTATTATTAATCAGATGGAACAAACTGAAGCACTTCTCAGGGACAATACACCTGAGCCACTATTATTGTCTGATGGAACATACCCAATGCCTTAGCCTGACTCACATGATCTTTTCCTTTAAATGATTAATTTCTTTTCATGTTTTATTTGAAAAGTACACAACATGTTAGAAATAGGTAAGGCACATCATGGGATCATAAGGTCGTTCTCTTGGGTTCAAACCCTTATATTTTTCCCGAAACCCTAATTTCACACTTTCATCATGACTCTCCCTCTGTTACTCTTTTAATCACTAAACTTAGTACCTCATCCTCAATTATTATTATTGTTATCAACATACTAAAATTTCAAGGCCCAATTCTAAGGTCTTTCACGTGCAGTAATAATCCTATCTCAACACTTACTATTCTTAAGACTTATAAATCCTAATTTCACAATTCTATCATAACTTTGTTAGGGCTCAAACAATCACCATATTAAATGTACATTCCTAGAATACTAATATTAACAACATATTTTGATTTTGTGGTTTAAATATACCGTTGCACATATGTGATAATAGCCTTCTCGTTTTAGGGTTAGTATTCCCAAATCAAACCATTTTCATAATATATCAAACTTAGGTCATTCAAAACTAATATAAATACTTCACATAAATTTCTTAGCATACTTTAGATGCTATAACATCATAAAATTTCATGGTTCTCATATTTGACTCATGTTGACCAAAATTTCTTATCAATAACAAAACCCTTATTTCATGCAAATCTTATATATTTAGTAACATTATTCCCAAGTCCACATTTTTCTCCATAGAACTTATTATACCCATTCAAAATCATCATACCATTAATAAACCCATGATACAACCATATTTCACACTGAGGACTTTTCCTTATAAAATAATAATATTGCATAATCTTTACTTACTCATTTTCTATCATATAATATCAATTGCATATCATATCATTAACAATCATATATAAATTCACATAATAACAATAACATGTTATATCACAAAACATGCATAACACTTAGCAATAAAAAATCCTAGACTACGATAAGTAAACAACTCCAGTCTCTACTCACGCTAAACCTATTCCATCTCTTCTAGAACCTCGAAAAAATCACCTTATAAATCATAATAACACCATTAGGATTAAACCACATAATTAAGAAAATTTTAAGGAAATGGAAGGGTATAAGAATGGAGGATCAACCAAGACAAACCACTTCGAAAGATCTAGCTTAAACAAGGAAGGAGGAGCGGTAAAGTGTGTCAAGCCAAGAGATGGTATCAACAACACAAATTATTGTTGCTATGGGGGATAAAATGGTGGTGGAGACCGAAAAAGGAAGGGGTGGCTTCAATGGAAGCTTCCAAAGAAGGGGTGTGGTTACGGCAAAAGCTACTACAGTAATAGAAAAGAAAAGTAAGAAAGGTGGTTGCAGTGAAGGCTGTTGGAGAAGGAGGGGACTCCGGCTATTTTAGTCGGTGGTTGGGGTGACATTTGGAAAGAATGACCAAAGGGGAGGGGTGGAAAATGGTGATAATGGCTAAAAGTGGTGGTTTTGGTGTCTCAATTGGGTTCACTGGTGGTGGGATTTTGGGGCTCTTTTGTAGCTACAAATAGGAGGTGAAGGAGGAAGAAGGTCATGTTATATATGTAGAAAAGAAATGAAGATAAGAGAGGTGGTTAGGGCATATATTGTTGTACATTCATATATATACATGCACATGTATATATGAGAGATGATGAGGTGTAGTGTTTGAAAGAAAATAAACCCCAATCCATGATCATAGGGGTTAGGAATTGATAGGCTGATGGGGGTAGGGAATGGCTTGGCAAGTGATAAGGCATGGCAGGTATTGTTTGTGGATAATGTTTTATGCATGAATAAGAGGGAAAAAGAAAAAAGAGATGGATATGGTTGGCCAAACGAAGAAAAGAGAAAGAAGAGAAAAGGGAAATAAGGGGAAAAGAAAAGAGAATTAATAGGTTTGGTTTTTAATTAAGATAAGATAAATATAATCTAGGTTAGAATATTAGGATATATTAACTAAAAAATCATACAAGATAAGGTTTAGGTTATAAGAGATATTAATAACCTGAAATAAAATTTAGGGTTATGCTAACATTTAGGATTAGGGAGTTATGGTAAGATAGAAAAATATATTGTCTAAGGTTAGAATTAGGTTATGATATTAATTACTTAGGCTTAGGTTTAGCTGAATTTTGGAGTATTACAGTATGTGATCTCTGAATTCCCTTAATTGGATTTCCTGTTGCGAGGGTACAACTTTGGCTATGGATTTTGTTCCACCATAAAAGAAATGTTATTCTATGCACATGTGCTAATCGAGGTTGATACTCATCATGAATTACATAAGTTTGTTATGGTTCAAGCTCTTGATGGGGTCATATTTAAATAGAAAGTTCAATATGAATGGCATCCCCAATACTATGAGGATCATTCGATTGAAATATTTCCCTAGCATAAAAAATATGCCTATGAAGGCAAAATTGGTAAAGCATGCAAATAATGGGTTAAATTCCATGATGGACGTTTAACCTCTACACTTGAGATGCTGACAAAACTAATTATGCTAAATCTTAACCATTCCATCAATGTGAAATCAGTAATAGAACAAAAAAAGCCCATGTCACCACTAAAGAGGATAGTGCATAAGCCACAATTAGATCCTATACTAAAGTCTTACACAAGAACTATCAGTTTGGAGGCACAAAAAAGGAAATGGCTAACGCTAACACACAGGTACACCGGAACCTGATTCTTTAGAATAGATTGATGATTTCCCTTGGTTCAAAGTCTTTCATGGTAGGAATATCCCTGATTTCTCTTCCTTAGATCCTCCTTGCCTAATTTTCCTATGACTTAAGATGTTGGATGTACAAGGATTGAATGTCCTAAAAAACAAGTAGAGGCTAGGAAGTGGCTAAATGATAATAAGTTATATATGGTTGGTTTGATTGAAACCAAAATAAATCAACCTAAAAGAGAGTATATTGAAAATAAGATTAAGCCTAATTGGCAATGGATTCATAATTTGGATAACCATCTTAATGGCCGGATTCTTATGGTGGTGTTTGATCGGATCCTAACTCTTGTAATCAAGGCATTTAGTGTGAGTTCTCGGCCTTGCAAATTGATATTCACTTATTGATATGCTTTATCAATGGATTCAATGATGGCCCTGGAAGGAAATAATTGTAGTAGTGGCTAAGACAAGAATCCAATCAATGTCTACCTTGGTTGCTACTTGGTGCTTTTAATGTCGTAAGATCTTCAGAAGATAAACTTTAGGGTGGACCCATAGTCCAGCAAGGTGTAGAAGATTTCAATAGCAACATTTCTTCCCTCCACCTTTATGATTTAAGATTCATTCAACCTCTCTTTAATTTTTTGAACAAATTTAGTGATGATACCAAGATCTATTACAAGTTAGATTGGATTTTGTGCAATCCAAAATGGCTTGATTAATTTCATGGTTCTTCACTATATTCCATATTCCTTTTATTTATGATCATTTCTCAATAACAATGGCCATAAATTATCTCCCAACTCAAGGCCTCAAGCCATTCATGTGTTATAATATGTGGGCTAAGGATGGGGAATTTATCCAAATTATTTGATAATTGGAAAAAAAACATATCAATGATAATACAATTATCACAACAATTTTGCTATAGTATCAAAAGTTAATGAGAAGCTTGTAGATGTTCAAATTTGACTATCACGAGACCCACTAAATGAATCTTTAATACAATAGGGAAAACAACACTTGATAACATATCATCATCTTGCTAAAGGTGAGGATAAGTTTTATAAACAAAATCAAGAATTAAATGGCTCACATTGGGAGATTCTAACACAGAATTCTTCCATTTGATTTTTAAAGAAAGAAAAAAAAATCAAAATTAGATTTTGGCTATTTAAGACACTACAAGCAAGGTGTATACATATCAGAATACCATTTTTACCACACTTTTTAAGTTCTTTATTTATCTTATGGGCACTAGGACTATATAATCAAGTTCTTTCCAATAAGTAGTAATTGATAGAGGACCAAAATCGAATGCCTCCTGGTAAAAATAACTTCTTAGCTTAGTTACTAAAGAGGAGGTTTAGGAGGCAGTGTTCTCAATGTCAAATTACAAGGCCTCGGGTCTAGATGATTGTAATGTTTTATTTTTTAAAGTAGTATGGCAATTGATAGGAGATGATGCATGGAGGGTTGTAAATTAGGCTTACCTTACTAACAATATACCTTAAGCCTTGAGAGCCCATCTGATTACAAACCTATATCTTGATGCAATATCTTATGTAAGATCATTGCCAAGGCTATAACAAATAAAATACAATCTATCATGCCTTGTCTAGAAATTCTTAGGCACCCTTCACTAAAGGAAGAAATATCATAAATTAGATTCTCATATTTGCTGAATTCGTAAAGAACTATCAAAATAAAAATCTCTCTCCCAGGTGCGTGATTAAATTGAATATGAGGAAGGCTTATGATACTATTAATTGGCATTTCATTCAAACCATGCTTTTAGCTATGAATTGTTCTTCTACCTTTGTTAATTTAGTCATGAGTTGTATCACGACAGTTTTTTATTCACTTATGTTCAATGGGATCCTTCACCTACCTTGTAAAGTAAGGAGAGGAGTTAGACAAGGTGATTCAATATCTCCTTGCATTTTTGTGCTCATTATGGAATACCTTCACATAGCTTTAAAAGGTTTATGGGAGCAGGAAGAGTTTAAGGCCCACCTAAAGTGTAAGAAAGTGCAACTTACTAATCTAATGTTTGATGATGACATTCTCCTTTTCTGTCTTTTTTATAGAGGAGATCTTAAATCTATCCTAGAAATGTAAGAGGTGTCCAACCACTTCTCCAGCATCTCAAGCTTCCACATCAACCATTCAAAACGTTGTATTTTTTATATTCTACGATTAAACAAGCAGTGTTTGATAGGCTTAAATTCACTGAATGATTCCTCCTAGTGAAATATTTAGTGGTACATTTGCTTAGAAAATCTTTAACTTATAACTAATTTAGCCCTTTAACTGAGAATATCATGTTGAAAATAGGAGCGTGGAAAATTGATTTTTTGAGCTATATGCAGACTATTTACAATTAATCTCTTCAGTATTGTATGATATCTAGGCCTTTTAGAGCCAAGTTTTTCTTTTTCCTAAAAAGGTTTTGCATACTCTCAACATCATCTTTAGGTCATTGCTTTAGAGTGATCCGTACGCTATCACCAAAAAATCACTTGTTGTATGGTCTAAGGTATGTCATCTTAAAACTAAAAGAGGTTTAGGATTATTAAATCTAGAATGGTGGAATCTAGTTGCAATAGGGAAGCTCCTCTAAGTAATAAATGAGAAGAAATATGTTCTATTAGTCTATTGGATTCATGATTACTATATAAAAGATAGGGATGTGTGTACTATGCCCATCACTACCAATGTATCAAGTCTCTTCAAGAGAATCCTAGATTACATTAATAAATTACATGCATTGATTCCTTCACCTCATAATGCTTAGACATGCAATGGTCTTTCTTATAGCATCTCAAAGGTATATCTCAAATCGAGGCCTTAAAGGCCAAGGCATACTGTATGGAACAAACTCACCTTACCATGATATAATTTTATCATTTGGCCAGCAAGGTATGAGTGTTTGATGGAAAAAGACAAGATGGTTGAGTGGGGGATGCCAACTGATCCTAAATGTGTTCTTTGTGAACAAAATGATAATTATTTTCACTATCTTTTCTTTATATGTGCCTTTTCTAAAAAAAACTCTAAAGTATGCTAATTAATAACTTTGGTAGACATCCATATATTGAAGAATGCGGGTTGTTGGGTTGGTAATTTATGGATCCAAAAGGGAGGTTGAGGACCAAGATAAAGAAGATTTGCCTTAAGATCTCTCATTGTCGTTGTTGTGTATCGAATATGGCATGAAAGGAATAACATAATGTTCCAACATAAAAAGATGGCACCGACACATATTGCACGTCTTTTGGTTGTACACTTGGCATGTAGGATATATAATCTACTTAAGAGGGAATCATTTGTAGGATATATAATCTACTTAAGATGGAATCATTTGTCACTTGCACATTTTATATATAATACAATCCTTTAGCTATATCTTAGTTTTGATACAGTTGGTAACTTTTGAGTCTGTCTTAACATATCTAATCATTTGATATTTGAAGTATTAAATTATTACATTACTTACCAAAAAATTATAATAATTACAATCAATATTAATTATAGTAATTATAAAATTTATAATTAATAATAATTATAGAAAAATATAGTGGTTATAATTAATAATAATTATAGTAATTACAATAATTATGGTTATTAGTAATTATATTCATTTAATAATTCAATATTAAATATTTATATTATAATAATAATAATAATAATAATAAGTGTCAATATTTGATCTGATTTGGTCTAATTGGTGCCGATCTAATATTATGTAATTTGAAAATATGGTGATGAAAATAGGCCCTTTATGTAATACCCCTAAATTTTAAAACTAAATATTTTTTGTTTTGAAGACAATGTATAAGCATAACAAATCAAAATCATGGGTTGTCATTACTAGGGATATGTGAAAAATATGTGATCCAAAAATCCCATTTAGTATATGAAAAAATTGATCCGACATTTAGGATATTCGATCTAGTTTTACTCAAAAGGATATTGAACATTTAGAATATATAGTTTTTGACTAAATTATTCAATATGAAAAATAATAGATAATTTATTAATTATTTTAACAATACACCCTAATATTATGTTTTAGCAGTTTTAATTTAAACTTTTATAATAATAGTTTGATACTTTTTTATATAAATTAAAACGTTTAATGAATATAAATATGAATATTATCTTATATATGATCTTTATTTTTTAAAATTATCTTGTAAAAGTTGTTAAAATTGATAAAACATATATTTTTATATGAATACTAGATATATTTGAATCTAATCCATATATAGTTAGTATTTTTTGAATGTATGGGATTTAGATATCTGATCTAAAAATATCCAAAAAATTCATCCAAAGGATATAAATATTTAGTTTTGCACACCCTAAATTATGCACACACTGACAAGATAAAAATAATAATGAAGGTGAGAATAATAAAGAAGGGAAATATATAGAAAATCCAAATACATTAATCAAAACTAATAATTTAAATATTTATAATGAAACAAAAGTATCCTAATATAGTGGGCAAAAACAATCTAAAGTAATTAGTGTAACTCTTAACTGAATAGAAATGTAAATCTCAATCCCTAAGCAATGGTCAAACTAAGAGTCATACTTCTATAAAACATCCTTTGCTCGTCGAAATGGAAGTTGGATCTTCAAAGTAACTACAAAAATATAGTATTAATACTGTGAATTATTAGTAAAATAAATTACCTAAAACATGGTAGGGGTTCATGATTCACATCGAGGTAAATAAAAAAAAAATATGGGATACCCTTGAAGCTAATTAAATATGGAAAAAAAAGTACGGACAAGTTTTTGTCATTAAATTATTTTGAATTTATAATGCCAGGTGATTTGTCTATTATGGATCAAGTGCATGAGCTCCAAATTTTTATATCCAAATTGATAAACCTTAAGGTTAAGATCCATAATTTACTTCAAGTAGGAGCATTTTTTTTCTAAGTTACCTCCTAGTTGGAATGAAGATTAGAAAAAATGTCTAAATTCTCTTAAAACTCTAACCATAGAACAATTTCAAACACATCTCTAAATCAAGGAAGAATTACATTCCCTTGATGTGTTGTTATTTACTTCCAGGGTAAATTATGTTATTGAGAATGGAAGTGAAAAGACTCAAAGCATAAGATCTCAATATAGCTGGAGAGTTAAGAAAGGAACATCCTTTAAGAAGTCTAATGATGTGAAGAAAAATAGGCACTATTGCTTTTGTGGAACGAAGGGGTATTATATTCATGATTACGTAATTAAGGATAAGGTGGATGATATAAAATCTAAAAAGACTTATGTTGTTGAACAGGAAGTCAAAGAACATGTGGCAATAGTGTATGTATTGTAAATTGGCATGGTGACAAAACTTTATATGGATATTGTGAGGTTGTCATCATATTAGTTGCTTGATTCTGGCGCAAACGTTCATATGTGCATCAATAAGGCATCATTTATGTCATATAAATGATTTTCAAATCAATAGGAGGTCCTAACAGGAAACAACAATGTTGCTAATGTTTTTAGAAAATAATTTGTTGTCTTTGATTTTACTTTAGGATAGAAATTAACTTTATTCAATGTGTTACATGTTCCCGATATTAGAAAAAATCTTGTATCTCCTAATTTTCTGTGTAAGAAGGGCTTCAAAAGTGTGCTCGAGTCTGATAAGATCATAGCGACGAAGAACACTTTGTTCATAGGAAATAGATACTCATTTGATGAAATGTTTAAACTTAGTATTAATAATAATACGAACTGGTCTTTTATTTATATCACCGAGTGCTCCTCCTCTTTATGTCATGCTAGATTAGGACATATTAATTTTCGTATCTAGATCATATGCGAAAAAATAGACACATGCACAAGTGCACGCGCACAGGCACACACACACATTAATCATAACCATAATAATAAATATGAAATATGCATGCAAATGAATATGACTAAGAAACCATTTCCTAAGGTTGAAAGAAATATACAAATCTCAGATCTTGTGCGTGCGCGTGCACAATCACACACACATATCTATATATGTGTGTGTGTGAGTCAAATGGAATAATAGCAACACGAAGCATTTACTAAATTCAAGAGATATAAATATGTTATTGAAAATAAAAAGGGGGATGAATCAAGATTATTCGTGGTGATAGAAATATGTGCTTAATGCTACACTCATGAATGCTAATTATATTTTAACTTATGGGGTGAAAATCTTGAAACTACATGTTATATTCATAATAGAATTTCATTCAAGAAATTCAACTTTAGCTCCTATGAAATTTGGAATAGCAGATAATCTAACTTGAATTATTTCAAAGTGTGGGGGTGCATTTCTTTTTATAATAATTTTGATCCTAAAAAAATAAAGATAGGACCTATAGGAATTAAGAGTGTATTTGTTGGTTATACACACAATTCTAAAGCACATAGGCTTTTAGATCAAAGTTCAAGTGTGATTGTTGAATCAACACATGTTGAATATTGAAAGTAGATTTATTAATGATTATGTGACTAATGAAAATGATAATGTATGTATTCCTACTAATGGAAACAAAAGGAATGAAAACAAGGATGTAATTTAACATCAAAGAAGTCAAAGATAAAGGAAAGAAAAGTCTTTGGGTCCTAACTTTGTTTCAACTGAGTTAGTAGTTTTCTTGGTTGAAGGAACTAAAACCATAGTACTGAATAAAATACCCTTGACATTTAATTTTGAGTATGAACCCAAATTATCTAGTGAAGCGATGTCATCTAGATATGTATAAATGATGAGATTTACTCAATATTATCAAATAATAGTTGGGTCCTTGTGGATTTTCCTCCGTGATCAAAACCTATTAGTTGTAAAAAGGTATTTGGAATAAATTATAATATCGATGGTTTTAAACAAACCTTTAAGGCGAGGTTGGTAGCCAAAGGGTTTACACATAATGAAGGTATATATTATTTTTACACCTATGCACCAATATCAATTATAAATTCAATTAGAGTTCATTTGTCACTAATATCCCCTTATAAGCTCTATCCGCTTCAAATGAATGTTAAAAATTCATTTTTAAAAGAAGATATTGACGAAGAAATTTATGAGGAGCAACCATAAGGATTTGTTCTTTGGGGAAATGAAAATAAGTTTTGTAAACTAATGATAATTGACAACATTGTATGGTTTGAAACAGGCTTTAAAATAGTGACATGGAAAGTTTGATGCAACAATAATATCAAATGGTTTCAAACATAATAGTGTGGATAAGTGCATATATCATAATTTCACCAAAGATTATGGAGTAATTATTTGTCTTTATGTAGACGATATATTGATATTTGGTACGAATATGTTTTGTAAATGAAATTAATAAATATCCAACTTCTAAGTTTAAGATGAAATATTTTAATGAAGTGGAAACTATTTGGGGAATTAAATTACGTAAAAGTGACAAAGGGTTTCACTTTAAGCTAATCTCACTATATTGATAAGCCACTTCAGAATTACTCTTATCTTAAAGTGAAGGAAATAAATACTACATATGATTCTATTGTAAAGTTTTCAATCAATGATGGTTGAGCAATTTCATAGTTAGAATATTCTAGTGTGATTGGAAGTCTTATGTATGTGATACATTGTACATGGCTAGGTATTATGGACTTTTAAGGTATATAAGTAACCCTACAAAGTAATATTGGAAAATTATAAGTAGAATATTAGGATATCTTAAAAGAACATACAAGTTAGCATTAATTTATTCATCTTGTCCTAATGTACAAGTTAGCATTAATTTATTCATCTTGTTCTAATGTACTAGAAGGTTATTTAGATGCTAGTTGGTTAACAAGTGCCAATAATAATAAATCCACAACAATATGGGTGTTTATGTTAGTTAGAGGTGCCATCATTTGGGCCTAAAAAAAAACATGTATCATGCATTCAACAATGGAGTCAAAGTTTGTGATTAGATTTGTAAATGAGCTAAATCAGATCAGTACTTGGCTCATTAAAAGCTCACTTAAATCATTTGTTTAGTTAAAATATACGGGCTCAAGCTTCACTTTTAGTTTGAGTTGAATCATCTATAAATTTATCTCATAAGCTTAGTTTGGTTCATTCATTTAATAAAATGAATGAAGCTCAGGCCTTATTTTAAGCTCATTTATAAAATGAGTTGAGTTTAAGCCTGGGGATGTTTAGCTTGGCTTGACTCATTTATAACTCTATTTTTAGCCTTTTTAGTTGTGTTCAAGGAAGTGAAATGGATGAAATTTTTTTTAATAGAAATAAATTTGTGGCCACAACCTATATTGACCATTTCATTATACGGTGATACTGAAACAACTATATCTATAGCATATGGTTATGTTTACAATATAAAATCTACACATATAAGCATAAGACATGAGTATGTAAGTGAATTGACCTCACATAGTATTATTACTATTACCTATGTTAAAACATAAAATAATTTAGAGAATCCTTTTACAACAGGATTACTTAGAGATTTGGTAAGAAAGACATCAAGTGGGATAGGATTGAAATTCTATGAAAGCATTGGTGATGAGAACCTAACCTTACTTAGTGAATCTAAATATGGGTTTAATAAATAAATAATAAGTACCAATAAGTGCTTCATAAAACACTAAATTAGTGTTTGTAAAATAGTGATGATTGTTTCTAGGGTAAGTTTAAAACTCTTAACGAAGGAAACTCGTTTTACATTTGTGTATGTGAAAATAAAGGAACCCTCGTATGTGGATATAAAAATGGTGTAGCTTCAATAATATGATTGTAGAATTTAACTCTTATAAATATCCAAGAACCATGTTAGCACATGACCATAAAAATGCTACAATACTTTGAGATATCTATAGTGATTGGATGATATTATGTGCATTGTATTTTTTGTCATAATATAAGATGTTTTAGTTTAATCATTAGATGTTATAAAATTCATTAAAAATTTAATATACAAACATTATGAAATGGTTTAAATCAAATGACACCTTTTTGCAAGCACATTATTATCATTTTAAACAGGCATAACTTCTATTATAGTCTGGTGGGGTACTATTAAAGTTAAACTATAATATGAAGTTTATATATTTTTGGTTCAAATAAAGGGTTGTTTGGAGTTAGTTACCAAAATTAATTATCTAAAATAATTAATTATTGTGTGAACATTATAGCCTATACAATTCCTAAAATAAGTAATTATCATAAATAATTAGTTTTTGTAAGTAGATCCAAATAGATAGTAAATTATGCATAAATTTGTGTAGGCTATAATAATTAAATAATAACTTATATAGTTATTAACTCTTTTTAGTTTCATGCATTCATTGGCATTTCACTTAATTATTTTATTTTGTAATCAATATTTTGAAAATTTTCATTTGAAAAGGCATTGTATGGGCCTCATAATTCAATTGAGAATTTGGTTTTAAGCCACAAAAGGCCATTTGAATTTAAGGTGGCTATAGTTGGTTATAACTGAAGGTGCCTTAAACGGTGCAATCAATTAACATAAGGCTTGTTTGATCTAATTGGTGTGTTGATTGATTGTAAAAATAGAGATAGTTAAATTGGTAGAACATGAAGGAGTGTGATGGATCATTCAAATTTCATTACAAATAGTTGATAATTTTGAAGTCTTTTTAATGTAATCTCCTAACGCCTACAAATACTTTGTAGGATTTAAGTTCGATATAAGTAAGTGATCAAATTCAAGCTTAAAAATATATTTATTGTGGGAGTTTTGGTGAAATCTTTGTTATATCCTAAGGTAAATTGTTTCAACAATATTATCTTTAACATAATGCTATACATACCTCAAAAAAAGTTAATCTATCCTAATTTTTTAATCCTTTTGACAACTTTTCATGTGTTGGGAATGGAAGCATTTTAGTTGGGATTTGCACTAGTGGAATCTGAAAGACATTCACGAATTCTTAGTTTGGAAGCACTTTGTTCATGGACAACTAAGCTGGATTACGTGGCCGTTGTTGTGTTTGTTGAGTGCGGTTGGAGTTTCTCTGCCATCTTTATGGTGGTTTGATTTGGTGGAGTCAAGTTATTTGTGTATAGACCCAAAAATTGAATGGGTGCTCAAGTTCATATTCTTGGCACATTCATAATTAATTATATATATTATCTATTATAAATACACATACATAGTTGCAAATTCAATAATTAAAT
This sequence comes from Tamarix austromongolica, assembly GCA_039764185.1. NCBI lineage: Eukaryota > Viridiplantae > Streptophyta > Magnoliopsida > Caryophyllales > Tamaricaceae > Tamarix > Tamarix austromongolica. The sequence goes on along the minus strand of CM077812.1, from coordinate 42,705,863 downwards.
TGAATCATAATTAGCTTTGCACAACATAACCTCTAATAATTAGTTCACTAGTAACAATTCTTTTCAAACAATTAATGAAAATTCTACTGTACTACCACTAGTGTTTATAAATATGTAAAAGGAGGGTATGTTGAAGCATATGTATTCCTGCCTTACCACACTAGAGAGTAGAACATAAAATTTCTCAAACAAGCTAAAGAAAAAGAGTTAGAAAAGCTTCTCACATAGGATGAATAAGAGAGAGAATAAATTTTTTCAACTTACACACATGAATAAGGAAAAAAGCTATTGATGACTATGCTATAGTGAGCTCCATCTTCCAATTTTTCTGAAAGCATAAATACTTTTTTTCTCCTTTTTCTTTAACCTTATTTGAAATTCAAAATCAAATATTGGTGTTTGTTTATGTAATACTCTAAAACCCTAATTTAGGAATTAATAATAAAATAGGGATTTATAAGTGAGATTTAATTAAATATACCATTTTTTAATAAAATAATGTTGTTAAAATAAAATAATTAAATCCAAAGAGGAGAAAAATAATGTAGGAATCAAATTAGTGGAGGTTAGAATAATTTACTGAACTAAAATAGATTTAAAGAAAATTATAACCATAATTTCTTAATTAATTAATTTTTTTATTTATATTAATTTTATTATTCCCAAAAATTAAAAAAAAAATCCCAAACACCCCAACCACCTCATTTTTTCTTTTTATTTTTCTTTTTCCTTTTTCTCTCTTTTTCTTTCTTCTCACCTATTTGGGCCCTGCCTAGTGCGGCCCACTTCCTCTCCACATCCCCCTCCTCTCCTTTCTTCCTGCACAGCCCAACCCCCTTCTTTTTTCTTTTTCCCCTTGCGCAGTCCAAGTCTTCCCACCCCATCTTTTTTTTCTCCCTTCCTTTTTTCCTTTCTTCCTTTTTTGCCCTCTTCTTTTACCTTTCCCCTCAATCGGCTGACGTGTATAGCTTTTTCGCATCCATGGATCTCCTTGTCCCTTTACCTTCCCCTCGACCTAACTTGCAGGGCATGCAGCTGGCACTATCCTGAATTGGTCCCTGCCTTTCTACAGCCCCAACATCCCTACCTAACCCCCTACAATCCTGCCAAAGTCCTAACCTTGCCCCCTGCCAATATACGCCATTGTAGGTTTGCACCAACCTACCGCTGGTAACCACCTATCCCTCCCACTCCCTTGTCTTCATTGTCCGTTTTCCTCTTCTCCTCCCCTATGCCTATAAAAGCTCTCTCCCACCCTTCTTCTTCTCTTTTTTTTTTGCCTAGAAACTCTCTACCTTCTTCTCCAGTCACCCTTTCAGAGGCAGCCACTGCTACTGTCCAAACTGCCACCCACTATCTTCCCTGTTCTACCCTCTACAAATGTGACCCTCCCCCACCTCTAAATATCCCTCCTCTACTCTCTCCACTTGTGCAAAATGGGTAATTCGAGCTGTCTTTTTACACCCTTCGCCACCTCTTGCGCCGCCCTACACCGCCTCCACCGCCATAACCACCACCTGCACTACCTCCTTCTCTACCAAGAAAACCTCCATCTACCTTTACATATCCTCCATTCCCTTTTCTCTCCCTCATTCCTCCTCCTTTCCTCTCCTCCACTTTCGGCCACCGTCGCCGCCATGGGACACCACCACCACCACCACTACCACCATAACCCCTTCTGACCCAAGAACCTTACCATCGAACAAAACACCAATTTCCTTCCCTTTTTCCAACACTAAAATCCTATCTTTTCTATCACCGCCACCTCCACCACCCTTGTGTTGTTGCCATGCGCCGCCGCCACCACCGCCACCACCCTAGTTGCCGCATCCTCTTGGGTTGTGCCCTAACCCTTGTTTTTATTTAAGTATAATTTATTTTAAATATTTGCTATTATTAACCTTATTATTATTAATCTCTTTACTAATATTTAGCTAGGAAAGAAAAAAGAATAAGGAAAAGGAGTAAGAAGAAAGCAAAAATTAGTGTTCTATTTTTATAGGTGAACCAAATCCTTCCCATAAGGAGGCGTAGGATTTGTGCTCCAAGCCCGGTGTCCTATTAGGTAAGGATATGGTTGATGCTAAATTATATGTTTTATATGCTCATGGGTGTTTTGATATGTGTTGTATATTATATGTGAGTATGGACTAAAATGTGTGTAGTGTAGCTTGATTTGCATGGAGCTAAGGTAAGTTGTGTATGTGTTATGATATGGGTGATATGACTTATATTTTATGACATGCTCCTATGTATAGTTGTTATAATATGGCATGCATGGTAGGATGCCTTAGGTAGTATGATGAGGTTGTGGGGAGCTAAAAGAGATAAAGAGGGTGGAGTGATTAGGGATAAGTGAGTAAAATCCTATGTATCTTATGATCCATAGGTGACAAAATAAAGGGATAATGATAATAAAATTAAGGGTTGGAGTAAATCTTGCATGGGAATCGTAAGGCTTACATAGGGTGGTTAGCTTTTGCATGGGGGTAAAGTTTGCGTGGGAAAAGATGATTTAAGGTTTAAGCATGGTGAGGGAATAGTACTTAGGCTAATTGGATTCCATGGGTGAAAAATAGTATATGGGTTGGTAAAGTGTGCATCGGGGCTTAACTAGGGTTTTTGGGAAAATTATAATGTAAGGGAGTGTGTGAAAGGGTTAATGGTGATTGGTTGGAGTTAGGGTTAAGATTAGAAGGGTGTCTTATGAAGGGGTTGAGTCAAGTGGTAAAGAGGGTGGAGTGTGTGTGCGAAGGAATGGTGTAAAAGAAAGGAGGAGTATTAGGATTTCGGGGTGGTCAACTAGGTTTTTTTTTTCACATGTGGAAGATGGGGAGTAAGGCAGTGATGTTAGATGTGGGTTGAGGGGGGTGAGGGTGTTGGAATCAAAGGGAGCTAAGCCATGTATGATAAAGAGAGGTTAGGGTTACATAGCCCAAATTAGGGTTTCTAAAGGTATACCCTAGTGGGTGATGGTGAGCTAAGGTGGAGGGATGGGAAATTGGGCCTGAACCCACATGCATGGGGGGATTTGGATTTCATGGTGAGTAGGGAAAAGGTACACCATAGGTCTTGGAGTCTTGGGGAGTGTGGAGGTCCCAAGATATAGGACAGGGTCATTCAGGAAGTCTGGGGTATGAGTTGGGAGTCCATTGAGGGTATGCATGTCTAGTTGGGGTTATGTGTGGAATAAGGCATGAACAGAACACTAATTACTTAAAGTGAAAGATTATCAAGCCGGGCCTAGGTTGGAGTGTTTTTCGGTCCACCGGCTATATTAGTGGCTAGGAGCCTTCTTACCCTGAAGTGTATTTTGGTCCACCGGCTATAATAATGGGGGTTCCAAGCTCGATAAAACAAACCTTGTATGGTAATAAATTATGGAAAAGATACTAACAACTTATAGTGAAACACCATGTGGGTTTGAGCCAGGTTGAGATGATTTCTGGTCCACCGGCTGTAATAGTGGCTAGTCACGTTTTGCCCTAGAGTAGTATTTCTGGTTCATCGGCTATAACAGTGGCTAGGTGCGGTTTGCCCTGGAGTATCATTTTCGGTCGACCACCTATAATAGTGAGGTTCCTGTACTTATGTGGATATAATTCGAGAGATATGTAAAGACGAAGTTAATGGCCTATATGTTAATAATGATGATTAATTTGAATGGCATACTACATGCAATATCTACCTTATCATGTTATGCATAGTCTTAGACATATGGTTACCTTACTCAATATGTAGCGTATTGATTACCCCTTTTATGGGTGCTTCTCATTCCCATGAGCAATGGCCCCTCCTGAGTTTGTGTAGGTAGGAGATGGTACCTTTGATGACTTTGATGTCTACAATGCCTTAAGCGGGACTGAGTGATGGCATGTTGTATTTGTTATGGGGCCTGAGAGGGTGTTCTTTGAACTTATCTTTATTGGATTTCCTTATCGTTATATTTATCATTTTATTTCCCCCATAGTGGGCGTTGATGTATTTGATTCCCATTTATATATTAACTCTGACAACTGCACACTCTATTTTACTTATAAAGTGTTGAAACTATTATGGTTTTTATTGATTACTTGTATTACTATTTCTAGTTTCTCTAGCCTTGTGGTTAGTATGAGATTGGCCGGGGGTCATTCTTGAGCTGATCCCGACGGTAGCACCCTTATTTTTAGTGTATGGATTTTTGTACAAAGGAAAATTTTTCAACTGTAAAATTTGGGGGTGTTACAATTTATGTACATTAATATATTTTGATTGGTTATTTCCTACATTCCACCACAGTTAACTTCAAATCTATAATGGTTAGATTGAATTAATCAATGATTTTGAGGTTCATTGTTCAATGACCAGAGGATTTGCAAGAAATAACAAAGGTATGCAACTTAAAAATTATATGTTTCACCAACGCTAAAGTAATCATGAATTTGTCCTTTCTATAGCTCCAAAAATTCTGAGCCTTCATTCTATTTCACCATCACAACATTGATATGTCAAGGTGTTAATGAATGGTACTAATGAACATCATAACAAGTTCTTCATCTATCTCTCTCAAAGCTCAAAGTTGCTTCCACCTATTTTAACAACTCTTTTTTGTTAGAAGGAGACGATGTAGCTAAAGATGTTGAAGGTTCTAACCTCTAAAAATTTTTCATTTGTGGAAGCCTAGGGAAATTCATTTGTGGGGTTATAATAAGTAAAGTAATTGGCATGGTGTTTTGTCTCTATCTATTGGCAAGATTCAGGACTAATAGAATTGGTTTCATGCTTAATGTTTAATCAGGTTTGTTATTGTGATGCCCAAAATTTTAATTAAACCCGATCTTGAGTAATTAATATTTTAACCTAATTCTAATATATAAAAAATAATATTTATTCCTTAATATAACTCCTTAATCCTAATTCTTAACTCAATCCTAATCTCTATTACGGGTTATTAATACTTTAATCTAAACTTAACCTGGAAACTTATTAATTAAATTATCTTAATACCCTAACCTAAATTATTTTAACCTATTTCTAATTCTAAAACCAAACATAATTACGTTCTTTTTCCTTTTCTTTTTCCCTCTTCTTTTTCTTCCCCACCCGCTTGACCTCATTTCCTTTCTTTCCCCCTTCTTCCTACGTGAAACATTCCCCTCTAGATATGCCCTCTGTCATACCCTAATCAAATCCCACCTCCACCTCCTATACATGAGGGTTTTTATTAACAAATCTTGCCCGATCATCCTGCCTCCTCTCTTCCTATCGTACATGTATGTGTATATATAACACATTAAATTTCCTCAACCAGCCTCCTTCTCCTTCTACTTTTTCTATCAAAAAACCACTACCAAAAAAAATCTTTCTCTCCTCCTCTCCCTCCTCCTCGATGACGCCAAAACACACCACAAACACCTCCACCATCAACTACTACTGAACACTACTGATAAGTGTGACTTTTACATCTTATTCCTAAGGTTTATAAGAGTTTTTACCTTTAATTTCAGTCAGAATTCTCCCTTTTTGTTCTTGTTACTGCCTTTGTGTTGTGAAAATTTGCAGGGTCTCAAGCAACAAAAATAATCATGAAGGATGAAGAAAAAGAATATCCTTAAAGGGAGAAGAAAGGAGAAAAAAGGAGCAAAAGTTAAAGTGGAAAAAGAAAGAATGCATATTTAAAGTATATGGGCATGAAAGAAGTGAAATGTAGACCACTAAAAGGTCTGAATTTGGAGAATATTTCAACATCAAAGTTTTAGATATTTTTAATATCTTTCCAACTCATCCAAAATAAGCTTAATCGGAGTTATTATGAAAAAGTTATGGTCAAAATACAAATCATTATCAAAGCTGACACGGGAAGCCCATCGTTACGGAAACCCTAGCGATCCACGAGGCGGTAGCGTAAAAACTCTTATTCTAATAGCTCGAGGCAGCCTCCACTCCCTCTCTTTTCTCTCTTCTCTATCCTCTTCCCCAATTCATCAAGATCTCTCTTGTAAATTAGAGACGGAGATTCAAGAAGTTAATTTTTGCAAGAATTTGTGAACATCAAGGGTATTATCTAATGATATTTTCTTTATCTATGGAATCTCTTATTGTTTTTAATATTCTTGCTATGAATTTGATGGGCTAAATCTTGTGCCAAGGTGAAGGGGAATTTCCCCCGATCCTAATGTGTTGAATTATTGCATCCTTTTTTATTCAATTCATAATGTATGTGTTGTGTTATTGATTGATTGTCAAATTTTTGAACCACGGCCGAGTTCTGATTTTCAGTGTGGGAAATACCGGTGAGATCGAGAGATAATCCAGTATTAGACCCAATAGCACAACGGGAGATTAAATTGTAGGTCGAGAGACGATCGATTTGACCTCTTCAACAATAAAGGAGGAAACTTTATAGACTTTAATGCATTACATTCTATTAGACTCTAAGCTAGAGATAGTTAGGGCCATAGATATGTAATAGGGTGGTTGTGGCTTGAGAAAGCACACTACCCCAACCACCCGCACTACTCACTATTCATACCCCTACCACCAACCAAATTTGTCATTCCTTACCCTTTTACTTCAGAAAAAATCACCATAAATCCTCAGCTCCATTAAAAAAAACCACCTTATTCCCCTTCTTCCTTCAACCAAACCTAACCACCCTACCTCCTTTTGGCACCAACCACCGAACCACACCCCTCCATTCAGCCACTTACACCAAAAAAACCCCCCTTACAACCCCTTTTGCCATTACTCACCAACTAGCAATGATATCTTGTGTCGTTGCTATCCCCTTGGCATCAATACTTGTCGTTATTCCTCCTTATTTGTTATGCAAAGTTTTCTTGAAAGCCCTTCCTTTGGTTTGATTTGGTTTTCCTCCATTATTTCACCCTTCCATTACTTTATCATTTCACTAATTATTTCATTTGATCCTATTTTGTTTCATTATGGTTTCTTAGGTGACTTTTAGAAGGCTCTGGAAAAGGCGGGATATGATACGTGCTTAAAGATTGGAGTATTTTTATGTAGGAATACTAGTTGTATTTAGAGTTTTGTGCTAAATGCATTATATGATTTTGTGTGTTATCATGTTATTATTAATATGTTTTTAATATCATCTTTTTCATGTCATGATATAAGAATATGATACTATATGACAAAATGTGAGTAAGTTGAGAAACATACGATATCATTATAGTAAGTTCTATATTGAAAATCCTAAGAAACTTGGTATGATATATGTCATTGTATTGTGGTTTGAGTAGGTATGATATGTGGGAAATGAGTACAATTAATATGTATAGTTATAAATGGGGGGGAATTGAAATAATTTATACCAAATACATAAGGTTTTTGTGAAATATGCGCTTTTCGTAACACATAATGGCATTTTGGTCAATATAGATTTAATTTTGAAATATTGGCATTTTAATGTTTCATACGATCTTAAAAATTCTAATAATATCACTTGAAATATTTGGATTGAATAAAAAATTACATAGGTACCAAAAATGAGAAAATAACTTTAATTTAGGAATAATAACCCTAAAATCGCGAATTTATTATCGCATGTATGATACATTTTAAGAAATAATTTTTTAACATGTTGTATACATCAGTATTTTAGGAAGTTTTATTAAATTTGGTAATCATAAGAGTATTATAGGAAGCATTATGATCTATTTGTGAAATTAGGGTTTTATAAGCCTCGTGAATAGTAAATTTTGAGGAATGACTATTATCGTATGTGTAAGACTTTGGAGTTAGGTATTATTTTTAGTTATGTTGATAATAACAATATTTATGTAAGAGATACTAAATTTGGTGGATAAAAGAGCAGTAGGGAAGAAGTTACGCCTAAAATATAAAATTAGAGCTACTTAGAAAGTATATGAATCTAAACCCTTGAGAACGACCTTGTTATCTATATGATTATACTTTACTTACTTTGGTTATTTTTTAAACTATCAAACCCATCATAGATAAAACATTAATTATTTAAAATAAAAGTTCACATGAATCGGGTTGAGGTGTTTTATGTGTCCATTCCACCGAACGATAATAGCAGCTTAGATGTGCTTTTTCTCGAAAGGTTCATCAGTTCCTTCCACTAGATTAAGAATAGTGGGGCCCTATAATCAATGTGAATGATAATATAATTTGAGAAAAGTTATTAGTGCATAAGACAATAATTATTTAAAGTGGAAGATTATGCGAGTCAGAATCGAGGTATTGGGTTCGTTCTGCTGGACTATAATAGTGGCTCAAGTTTGTTCTTCCTGTGAGGTGCTCCAGATCATTACACCAATTTAATAATAGTGGATTAGGTGCATTTTGTCATGATGTGTATTAGGTACGTTCCAATGGATAATAATAGTGGCTTATGTGTGTTGTTAACGAGAGGTGCTTTAATCTGTTCTATCGGTTTAAGAATAATGGAGTCCTTGGTCTCAACATAAATAAAATACTGAAATATGTTATATCTAATAATGAGAGATGGAACATCAATTACCTGACATTGTTTTATCTATCTGCTTAGTTTTCATTGTGAATGCATGTAATTATCTATATTCCTTACTCCACTGCATTGTCACCTTACATAGTATATAGTGTAATGACCATTCTTTCATGGGTGCTCCTCATTCCTATGAGAAGAAGACTCGGATGCCTATGTGTAAGTCAATGATGACCTATTGGATGATTTTGCAGCTTATGATGCTTTACGTGGGGTGGAGTAACTTTTGTATTATGATTCTTGGGTATAGAGTTATATAATCTGGATGATAGCTTTACCCAAATATTTTTTTTGGACTATTAGATCCATGGTATCCATTTTTTATTTATTTTTAAATATTATACCCGGGGTTAATCTCCAACTATATTTATGTTATGAAGTTTCTCTAGCTTTCTAATTATCATGTTTACATGTTTTGCCTTGTGATTGACATAAGGATGGTATGGTAAGTCAATCTTACATTTATTATAGCAGTAAAACCCAATTGTTTTTATATTACATTTCTACTAAAAATAATTTTTTAATAGTAAATTTTTTGGGTGTTACAGTTATCAAGTATTCAAACTTCTAAAATTTTGTAATCATAATTTGACTATATTTGAGTTACTTGGATGGTTAGTTGATTTCTTGATTATTTGTCTTTAAACTACTTGGATTTATTTGACTTATTTCTCAATTGATTCAAATAAACAAATTAGAAAAAAATTGATTTACTAAAAATAAAGATGGTAGAATGGCGTTCCTTTCGATTTAGATAAGGTTTACGAAGAGGGCAACATTTGGTGGCATGGATACGAGATATCACCCTAGATGTAATTTTTTTACTTATATCCCATCATGATGCTAGAAATGATTTTTCATGATCTTTCTACTTGTGGCGATTTTTGTGACTTAATATTATCTATAGGCTTTAGTTCCCCGTGCAAGAGAATTATGCAAGTGCTTCATGATAATGCCCATCTATATTATGTAATATCTCATTTCAAAAATATAAAATTAATTAGAATTATATATCTATCTATCTATCTATCTATCTATCTATATATATATATATATACATATATTATTTTGAATGATTTATTACATTATTTAAAAACATAGAAACCCTGCAAACGTTTTTAAGGAACTCATTCACACCTTCTTGTCTTGCCTTAAGATTTTGAGTCCTATAAGATTTTTAATTCACTTTTATCAATTAAAAATATTTCAAAATGATCTAATTTGATCATATTTGAATCCATTGAATTTTTTTTAGTCTCTTAGGATTTTTCAAAATTTTAAATGAAGACTTTGACAAAAAATACTACCCATCATCAGTGTTGCCTTTATTCAAGATTTAAGCCCCAAAACGAGTGTATTAGCCAATGAAAATTGATAAAAATTTAGGTATATTTATATTTGAGCATATTTCAGCTAAATATGAAATAAAAATGACTTGTAGTTATTTTTGATATTTTTAGATAAATTCAGTCATTTCAGGCATAATTAACATCCAAAACTCGACTTTATCTACACAAAACATATCCTAAATATTCTAAATTTATTCTTAACTTTATAAAATATATAAAATAAATTTATAATATTTTTTACCCTTTATTATTGTTAATTTTTTAGTCCTATTTCCATTCTTTTTTTTATTCTTCTATACTCAAATATCTAAGCTTTACAAAAAATAATAATTTTAATTCACCCCCAACTTTTCCTTCTTCTTATAACTTTCCATTTTGTGAATTAGTTTATTCCTCATCCTTAATCCATTAATTTGTCGAGCTTTCTTTATTACTTGATGGTTTTGTTTGATTTTTACATGTGTTTAGGTGGGTTTGTACAAAGATTACAAAAGAAGGTGTTATGCTTGAGCGAGGATGTTCTCTAGCTTATTGTGGAGCTTTGGAATTATAGTGAACATGAACATACTATAAGTATATATAATTTGGTTGCCACCATACTTATAAGTGTTGAATATATCATGTTTGGTTTTCTAATATTTTTAGTTTTGTGGTTGTTTCATGTGGCTATTGTTATGTGAATGCCTTTGGATTTTATGAGGTTTTTCTTGATATTTTTAAGCCACTTTTTATTTTGATCATGTTTGTGTTTGACCATGTCTAAGAAATGTATAATTTTGGTGAAGTTTTGGTATATTTTAAAGGTTTTTTTTTTACCTCTAGCCACATTTGCATATTATTATTGATTTTATAAAATTGTTATGGTTCTAATGTAATTTTTTAAAATATTGTTTAGGTATTATTTAATATTTAAAGTATTCATTTGGTTTTGTATGATTAAAGTCACGATTTAATAAAAAAATTAGCATGAAAGAGGAAAATTTTTTCCATTTACATGAGACTTGAAAATTGGATGAACTTTCGTATGTTTTAATGTGTTCATATGATATTCAATGAATAGTGTACAAAGTTTCATCAACTAGATTATCTTATGTTAAAATTTAATCTATTTTATTTGATTTTAGGTTTTAGGGGTATAATAGTCACTTTATATATCACATAAAATTATTAATTAAATTTTATTATTTTGTTATGTTATGATTGGGAAAGTTTAAGCATTTTGAGGGCAAAAAGGTCATTTTGTAAATATTTGATATTTCATAAGATGTTTTGGTTATTATAAGATACATTGACATTTTATGAATTTTTTGAGATATTTTGGTAAAAATAATATTATCTTAAATAATACACGGATTGTATTAACACACTAGAGCTGTAAACAAGCCGAGCCGAGCCAAATACCCCTAGGCTTGGGCTCGACTCGTTTACTTAAACAAGCCTAAAATAATGTTTGGGCTCGGCTCATTTAACTAAATGAATGAACTGAACTGAGCTTTTAACGAGCCGAACTGAGCTGATCCGAGCTCACCAGCCAAAGCCAAAAAATGAACCGAGCCTAGCTTTTTCGAGCTCGGGCTTGACTCGTTTAATAAATGAGCCTAAAAGTGAAGATTGGGTTTGGCTCATTTAACTAAACAAATGATCCGAACCAAGCTTTTAACCATAAACGAGGCAAATACCAATCTGGCTCAGCTCATTGACAGCCCTATGACACACAAATGAGACACAATACTCTACCAATAAGGACACCTAATCCATAAACAAGATAAAATACCCTCTATAAGCTAGTAGAGTTAAATAAAGTAAGATATAGAGTCTGTTGGGGCACTAAGGCACACCGGCAAGAATCCATAATCAATTGTACGTCTTTAGGATAGCTACTTCTAAAGACCCACCATTCTCAATCTCAAGGCCTTTCACTTTAAATATTAGTATTTTAATTAAGGTGACTATGAGACCAAACAATACTCACATAGATCCAATTTTCATACTTAACCATATTACTAATTTTCTAATTATTCAGGATACCTATAAACAAGGTTAATATGATAGTATACCAAGGTCATTCTAGGTTCAATTATTCACATTAGGAGCATTAGGATAAAAATGACCAAAATGTCTATGAGACCATAGTTACCACATTATCATTTTTTTTACATATAAATTCTATTTTATTTATTAATTTGTCATGAAAGGTTAAAACACAACAATTATATTATTTAGCATGGGACCGGACTGCCATACACGTCAAATGACCAATTTACCCCCTCCCCACATGACATAATACATAAAACCTAACATACGTATCTTGTTCATCTAAAATTACATATTTCCATGCTTAACAATAAATAATACAAATTAGGCACACTTATCAGAATAAATATCATGATATGCTTTAAAAGACCAAATCACCCCTAGGGCACACAAAACTAATAGTTATGCTAAAAATACATCTACATATGCTCAAAACTATCATATTATATGTACATTTCATACATAGCCTATTACAGACATTAAACCATTTTAACATACTTTCTTACCCATAATACTTTACACAATTCGAAGCACTCCACTTTACATAATTTCATGTTAACATTATTAGGTTGATAATTATAATGTAATGTACATGCTTATCATAATTTATACATCAAAACCCTAGTGAGTTATCATGTGGTGTCCGAAATTTTAGTAGAGTATAGAAGATAACCTAATTTCTGGAAAAAACACAAATAATAATTTATATGAAGTTACTAGGCTCCATAATTCAACCCCTTACACCTAAAAATTATACCACACTAACCATATTAATATTGAAATACCCTAGAATTAATTATTTTGGGAAATAAGTCATTAAATAAGGATTATTGGGGAATTTATTTAATTTATTACTCTTTCTAAATTAAAAAGGGATTTTGTAGGGCAAGCTAATAGGAATCTTGAGATAATTTATATAGGGTAGCTTTATATATATATATATATTTGGGCCCTAAATTAGCTTAAAAAGGAGGATAAATATTTTATTTAATTATTTAAATATTCTTACCCTAAGTACCCAAGGTAAATACCCTAAACATTTATATAAAATAAAATACTAAAATAAAATAACATAAATAATCCTTTCCTCCTTTTTTCTCCCTTTTTCCTTTTCCTTCTTTCCCCCCTCTTCTCGCTGTTGGGCCAGCCGCGGCCCAAATCCCTTTCTTTTCCTCCTTCCCCGCGACCCAGCGTCGTTTGGTCCCCCCTGGCAGTAAAACACAACGTTTCATCCCTCCTTTCGCCGAAACGCTGCACTCCGATTAATGAAGTAGCTGTTGCCTGCCAGCTACTCGACGCCGCGCTTTGTCCAAAAACTCACTAAAACGCCGCGTTTTAAGAAGGCATTTTTACCGTTGCTGAATCGGCCGGTCCCCCCTCCTTTTTTTTCCCTTCTTCCCGGACTGCCGGTCCAACCTCCTCCCCTTTTCTTCCTCCCGCGCACGACTTGCAACACGTCGCCATCCCCCTCTACGCCGACCGCCTATCTGCGCCGCCTACGTCACTGCCTTCCCCCTTCCTGCCCTTCCAGCCACCCTCCCTCGACCAGCCTACACCCCCCATCAATCCTAGGCCGCCCCGCACATTTTCTTCTCTTTTCCCGACCAGTCCACAGGTCTGCCATGGCAGACCTGCGTCGACCTGCCACCGCCAGCCGTCGTGCCCGAATCGCCGCCTGACCTGCCTTCCCTTGTCCCCTCTCTTGATTCTCCCCCATTTCAAGCCTATAAATACCCCCCAAGGATACAACTTCGGGGGTTTTCGAAACCAAAAGCCCAGAAATCACCTTGCGCCGCCCCTACTTCAGATAGCCACCCCGTCACCGCCGCCCATCGCCATCGCCCGATCCACCCCCGAAACCCTTCCTTGCATCATCCTCCACCAACCCAGGCCTCCCTCACCCCTTGGTTTTCTCTGCACGCACTGCCCCAGGCGTGCAAAGTACCCTTCCCGACCAAGCCAGCCTCGAACTCCGCCGCCCATCGCCATGCCGCCACTTCCAGCACCCCCTCTACCTCCTAAAACCACCAAGGGAGCTTCCCCAACCTCCCTAGACCCTCTGTTTCCCCTGACAACCCCTCCTTTTCCTTCCTTCCCCTTCCACCACTTCTCTACCTTTCTTCTCCCCCCAACGACGCCGCCGCCGTGTGCCGTGCACCGCCACCTGTGCCACCAGCACCCCTAGGTGGTCCTCTAAACTCCTCAATCCCTAAATCCTTGTTATACAAATGCTAATTATTTTTAGAAGTATTATTAGTATTATTATTAATGTTATTATTATTATTATTATCATTATCCTTATTATTATTATTATCATTATTCAACCTAACCTTGATTTACTTATAATTGTTAGTACTAATATTATTAATGACCTATAACTTTAGTATTATTATTTTAACATCCTTATTGTTATTATTAATAGTGTTACTATTATAATTATTATCATGGTTACTATTATTATTACCATTTTAGTTCCTTGTCACTATTAGTAATATTTCATATATCCCTAACCTCACTATCGCTACTACTATCACTGTTATTAGTAACATTAAACTACTACCATTAATAATAAATATTATTTAAATTTCTTTTAAAGTATTGTAGCTATTAATACCTACTTTTATTAGTAGTATCCGGATTAGCTACCTTAAGAATAATGACCATACCCTTACTTATAAAAGTAATATTTTATTTTTAGCCCTAAAGGTAAGTTAAAGATAAGAGTAAGGTAGAAGAATAGTGTTTGGTTAGAGGAAAATTAACCTCTAGTGTTCCCCTCTTATAGGCGAATCAAGTCAACATCCGGAGGAGGTGTAGGAACGTGCTCCAAGGCCGGTGTCGTGTTAGGTAAGGACGAAGCTATGGCCTTGTGCTATGTGTAATATAATGTGTTGATGAATGATGAGTATGCCATGATAATGTGTATTATGCATGTGTTATGAATAACCTGTTTTTTGTAGTGCAACGTGGATAATGAGGTATGATGTGTGTGCCTTACATTATATGAGTATGACATGTTCTATGCTGATATTTGATGTTGATAATGTGACAAGATATGGCCCTCTAGGACATGCATGCTAGGGTTGGTAGCATGAAATGATAATAAAAGAACACGGGAAAGTGGACCTTTGGGAATTTTGCATGGGGGGACTAGATCTTGCATGGGTGTGACCCCTACGTGGGAAAAGTTGATTTGGGTTGTAAGTAAGATTTGGGAGAGTCTAAGATTGATTGGAGACTTGGGTGCAAATTTTTTTGTGGGTTGTTGTAAGAGTGTCTAAGGGGCCTGATTAGGGTTTGAGAAAGAATGGGGAATTTGGAGGGTACAAGGGTAAAAAGTGATTAAGGAAGGAGGTGGTATGGGGTTGAGAGTGAGAATTCACTTATATAAAGGATGAGTATGGGTTTCTAAATGAGAGAAGAGGTTTTGGGGTGAAAGAGGGAGGTTACTTGTTGAGGAAGTAAAGTGTTAGGGTTTGGCCTGGTCAACTAGGGTTTTGGATGGTCAACTGGGGTCTATCGGTCACATGTGAACTAGGGAGATAAAGTATTACATTTGGGGAATTTTCTAATAAGAACGAGGTGTGAGATGGAGAACAAAGTGACGTTTAGGTAAGTACGAAAGAGTTGGGCCACATAGGTCCGATTAGGGCCTCCTAGGAGGAACCCTAGAGGGATGAGGACATGCGGAGTCGATATCGTATGTGTTGGGATGGCCTATATCCTTGGGGTTTGTGTCTTACTATATGCTACTTTACCTAAGTCTACGGGGGGTGGATGTCGGGTGTGAGAAGAGGTATGAGTCTCAAAATATGGGACGGTCCCTCTGGAGGGGAAGAAGTAGAGTATCAACCGCATGCATGTCAAGGGTGTGATGTGATTCAATAAGAAACGGATAAGACATTAATTACGTAAAGCGAAAGACTGATGAGCCCGACCTAGTCCGGTCCACCAGTTAGAATAGTGGCAGAGGCGTTCTGCCCTGGATGTTTATTTCTGGTCCACCGGCTATAATAGTGGTCAGAGGTGTTCTGCCCTGAGTGTTTATTCCGGTCCACCGGCTATAATAGTGGGGGATTCAGGCTCGACAGACCCAAATGAATAAGTTAATCCATGGAAAAATACTAATTACTTACAGCGAAACACCATGTAAGGTGGGGCCAGTCCGGTCCACCGGTTAGAATAGTGGCCAGAGGCGTTCCGTCCTGGGTGTTGATTCCGGTCCACCGGCTATAATAGTGGTCAGAGGCGTCCTTCCCTGAGTGTTGTTTTTCGGTCCACCAGCTATAATAGTGGGGCCCCTGCACTTACATGGATTAATGAAGAGCATGTGAAAAGGACTTATTAACATAATGGGCCATAAAGGATAAAGTACAAGTATGAAATCAGCCTTCCTCCTGCGTGTCATTGTATGTTGTTGATGTGTCAAACATGTATCTTGTGGTGTATGTGTCGGCCTTAGCTCGTCTGTTACCTTACTCAGTATGTAGCGTACTGATCATCCGTTTCATGGGTGCTGCTCATTCCCATGAGCAGAGGGTCCATCTGAACTTGTGCAGGTAGGAGACCGCGTGTTCGATGCCTACGATACCTACGAGGCATCAGGTGGGGCCGAGTGATGAGTCTATCTTGGTTGGGGCCGAGAGCGAGCTGGCTGGACTCTTTTATTTTCCTTGATGTCATCTATCTTAGCTTGTTGCATTTATATTATGTTCGTATTTCGAAAGTGGGATTTTAAATTGTAATCTTAACGACATTTTGTCGAGGGTTGACACCTCGTTTTCATGAATGCTTTATGATAACAATGCATTTATGTTTAATGATTCTCAATTACGATTTCCTGTTTTAGCCTTAGCACTTAGCATCGGGGTGGTAGGAGTGAACCGGTCTGGTGCTAAGTGTGGCGGTAACACTCCCAAGTTTATAGTTTTAATTCTTTTGCTTCGCGAAAACCTTTGTCTTAAACGAAATTTTTCAGTAGTAAATTTGTGGGTGTTACAAATATTTAACCAATAATTAATAATTTATATTAAATTACTTATCAATGTAGAAATTACTAAAATACCTTAATTTGCAAAAGGAGGGGAATGCCAAAATCATGCTGCATTGCTTGGTTGCATGAATAACACACAAAGGGGTACTAGTGGAGTAAAGGCTTTAATGGTGGATGGTGGCCTAGGTGAGGGAGGTGAAGGTCACACAACCAAGGAAATGGTGGATGCAACATAGAAAGAGGAACAGTGGTAAGGACTGTGGAGGTTAATTGTCGAATGGAGTAGTTCATAAGCATTATATCCTAAGAGGTGCATAAATATGTTCCACTGTATTAAGAATAAATGGGATTTACACTTAACGTGAATAAGAATATGATTGTGATATAGGCACTAATGGATAAGACGTTAATAACTTAAAGTGAAATATTATGTAAGTTAGAAACAAGGTATTGTATTTGTTCTATTAGATGATAGTAGTGGCTCAGGTGTGTTATGCTCCGAGAAGTGTTTTAGATCATTTTACCGATTTAAGAATAGTGGTCAAGAGCATGTTTCCTAGTGTAACACCCCGAAATTTTATAACATATGCTTTTAGGTTTTTAGCCTTTTTATTTAAAAATAATTAATCCGTAACCCTAACCTAATTATTTTATTAATAAAATTTAACCCGTAACCCGAATAAATGCTTAAATATTTTCCCTATTTATTTTACCTTTTTCCTTCTTGCTAAATCTATCCTAAAATGGATTATTTTTCCTGTCCAATACCCCAATCTAACCAATTTAAACCTAAAACTAAAGTAAAATATATATATCTTACCCTACAAATTTACCCCTTCATTTACTCCTTGTGTGCCCATTGTCCTCCACCAATCAATCTCCATATCTCCCCTTACCTCAGCTTGCCACACCCTCACCCTTTGTCGAGCCACACTCCATCACAATCACCATCACCATCACCATCACCTCACCACTCCATTTCCTCATACGCATATATACATGAACAATTACACATCTCGATGTACCTCCTCAACCAAACAAACCCTCCATCCCTACTCTCATTTGCCCCTTCGACTTTCCCTAGCTCCCTTCTTGGCCTCAACCTTGCATGCACTTTCACCACCACCAGCCGTCATTCCCTCTATTTTCTTTGTTCAACCCCATATTTCCTAACCATCTAGCTCTCTAATTGTGTGTTACCCCTCTATACCATCACCTTCGTCAACCACCATCACCAATGCACATCGCCAGCACTACCACAACCTTCACCACCTTTAGTGTTCCTCTTTTCTTTTTCTTCTTCTTCTTCCCCCTTCTCTCTTATCACTCCTTAATTATTCTTCTCCCCCCCTATGAACATTTCTACCATTTCTAACCTCCCCTCCCTACGACCATTTCTATTACACCATCTCCACCACCTTCGGCGCCATCCTCTGTTACATGCCCCCTGGGCAATGACATCAATTACCATTGCCTCCCCCTTTCACTTTGGTACCCCCTCCCTAGCTACCTCCCATCTTGCACCACCCTTCCTCGTAGCACCAAAACCATCTTCGCCTCATCCTTTGTAACCACTATCCAAGCCTAGCCAACCAAGCCCTAACACCACCCTTCCACCCTACCTCGTCGTGCATCCTTCCTGCATCAACACCACCACTATCACCCATAGTTTCCCAAACCAGCATCGACCATCACCGCCATCTCCACCACCACTACCTCACCTTACCACCCAAGCCAGCTAGCCCTTGTAACCATCTAGCTCCCCTTCCCTTGTGCACCCTAAGCTCACATTGCACGCACAACGTGATAAGGAGTTTTGGTTTTATTATTTTAGGTACCAAATTTTAATAAGTAATGGTATTTTGGTAATTCTAAAAATTCATATTTTCTTATTTTTATTAGTATTTTATTTATTAAATATTAATTCGATAATTATGGTATTATTTTTAGGTAGAAAAGCTTGATTAGCGATGCCTTAGAATTTTTGGTAGGACACCAATAATTTACATTTTCACTGGAAAAAATTAACTTTTGTAATCTACTAAAATGGTATATATCACATGATAGCACATTAGGATTTTTGTGTATATAATATGTTAAGCGTGATTCGTAACGTTATAATTATTTTCTTATTATTGTTATTATGAAAATCAATAAAAAGAGCATGTTATATTATGTAAAGTAATTTGGGTACGAAAGTATGGAAAAAATGATTTGTATAAATATGTATGATATGTACATAGAAAATGATAGATTGAGCATACTTAGATATATCCGTGGAATAACTATTATTGATGTGTGCCTTGGAGGTAATATGGGTCTTTTATGTGCATTATGATATTTATCCCGACAAACATGTCTAATGTGTGTTATATATATCATTGAGCATGAGATATGTAATTTTGGATGTAATAAAAGTGCATGCTAGGGTTTTATGTGTAGAACCATAATTAAGGAAAAAATTGTCATTTGACTTATCTGATAATTTAATTGCATGATATATAATTAAATTAGTAGGTTTTATAATTTTCATGACATATAAATAAATAAAATGGAAGTAGTATTTATAATGGATAACAATATGATATTTTTTTATCTTAAAGGTGTTTTGGTCATTTCAGCTTTATGCATCCTAATGTGAATAGTTGAGCCTAGGATGATCTTAGTATATTTTTATTATTTACCTTGGTTTTGACCTTGCTTATGGCTATATCAAATAAATGGGAAATGAGTAAAATGGTTAAGTATTGAAAACTAAATATATGTGATTGATTGTGATTTTTTGGTTACCTTAATAAAATACTAATATTTAAAGTAAAAGACCTCAAGATCAAAAATAATAGCTCTTTAAGGGTCGCTACCCTAAAAAGGCATGGTTTACCCTACCGTTGATTATAGGTTTTTGCCGGCCTGCCTTTGTGACCCAACTAAACCCTATATCTTACTCTATTTAACTCTACGAACTTAAAAAGGGTATGCATACTTATGGATTATGTGTCCTTACTAAGAGGGTATTGTGTTATCTTCATGTACCAGTGCGACCAAGGTACATTTGTGTCCTTGCGTTGATAGCTAGTAGGATACTGTGTTGCCTTGGGCGCCATTATGACTGGAGTACCTTAGTGTCTCAAGATTGATTTGATATCCCCTTGAGTAATAAAATAGAAATGATTATGATTAGATTATTATATTGGTTCGGCGGCAACCTTCGTGCTTGCCTATGGTCTGGTAGCAGCCTTTGTGTCTACATATGGTCCAGTAGCAACCTTCATGCCTAGATGCAATGCTATAGTAGCCTTCATGCCTACCTTTGTTTTTCTTGAAGCCTTTGTGTCTACCTGGAATGTTGTGGATTTTATTGATCTTGTGTCTGTGAGCCTACCTATGTTATGGGGTTTTTTAGTATTGATAATAAGATATGTAACCATTGTTATTATTCTTATTTGGATTGATGTTGGTTTTAATTATACATCAAAGAGCATTTCTTGGATATATGATTGGTAAGTTTTAGTTCATTCCATATAAATGACTATGAGAAATATATGTCTTTGGTGGTGTTCAAGTTATATGAATGATGATCATATTTCAATTGACGCATGTATAATTTAATGTTTTATAGCATGTACTTTTATAAAACCTTATATGTGTTCCATGCTGGTTTTTCATATTATTTTAGTATAATAGATTTCTCAATATCGTTATATTAAAGGATTCCTATTGTGGGCCCTTACCTATTCAATGGGTGGAGGTCTTTGCAAGTTAGTTGAGAGATCAACAAAAGCTTCATCATATGGGTTGAGAGTGGGACTATCCAGTATCCTTTTTGATATCTTGATTCCAATTGTAGATGGACTCGTGTGTCCTCCTATATTATCTCTATTTAAGTTTTGTAAAATCTAATTTTTTATTATTATCTAGAATGATATAAATTTGTTTAATCTCTTGATTCTATTTCTTGCAATCATTTTATTAGTTTTAAATGTGGCAATAACACCCTTCATTTTTATTGTTTTAGCTTCCATGCTTAACTTTTGAAACGAAATTTTTTAGTTAATAATTTTGGGGGCATTACACCTTGGTATGTATTGGGTTTGTTCCACCAAATAATAATAGTTTTTCAGGTGTGTTTTACCCTAACAGGTGCTTCCATCTATTCCACTGGATTAAAAATAGTGGGACACTTGAACTCAAAGTAAATAAAATAATGGATCTTATTTACATCGAATAATGTTATGGAATAAGTATTTACCTTGCATCACTTATTGTTAACTCCCATGAATGCTTATTCTCTTTTGAACTTTTACTTCGACTATATGATTACCTCACTCATTACATAGCATAGTGATCATCCTTTCCATGGGTGGCACTTATTCCCATGAGTATACGACCTAGAAGCTTTTGTGTCAGTTGATGAGAAAATTTTGGATGATTTTACTGCATCTAATGCCTTATGTGTGGATGAGTGATTATTATGTATTAGGGTTGGGCATAGATTCATATTATCCATCTATAATTTTTGCTTCAGGTACTGTTTGAGACTCTTAGCTCCCAATGTATTTTTGATATTGTATTTGAAGTCAATCTCCAAATTCTTATCCAATGTTTATGAAAGATATCTTATTCTTTATTTATCATGATTTAAGTTTTAACTATTTTACTTTGTATTCAATGTAAGGATGACATAGTAAGCTAGACCTGTGTTAATTACATCGGTAATACACAAATATTCTCTTATTACGCTTCCACAAAAAATATATTTTTAGGAGTAAATTTTGGGGTGTTACAACTATATTGGTAATTTTTTTTAAATTGGTGCGTGGGCTTATTTTTGGGTGATGATTAATGATATATCTGATAAATTGGTAAATTTTAAAGTGAAAATGGTATTTGAAGTGAAAAATTTTAAATTAGGTGGAATAGATTAAAACACCTCTTAGGAACAACACACTCGAGCAACTATTATCGTCCGGTGGAACGAACCCAACACCTTGGTTCGGACACATATAATATTCCATTGCAACTCATTAATATTTTATCCATTAATTACTTATCTCAAATTATATTATCATTAAATTTGAGTTTAGGACTCCACTATTCTTAATTTAGTGGAACAAACTAATGCACCTCTCAAGGAAAAACACACCTGAGCTATTGTTATCTTCTAGTGGAATAGACCTATAAATCACATTGGCCCAAATCATGTGATCTTTCACTTTAAATGAATAATGTCTTATTCATTATGGGTTTTCTAAGTACAAAGCATAATTAAATCAATTAAATTACAATGACATAGATAATATGGTTGTTCTCAAGGGTTAAGATCCTTATACTTTCCTTAAAACCCTAATTTCACATTTTAGGCATAACTTCTTCTCTATTAATCTTTTATCCACCAAATTTAGTATCTATTCATAAATTATTATTATTATTATTATTATTATTAAAATACATAAAATTTAAGGCCTAACATTAATGTATTACACATGCATAATAATCTTATCTTAAAAGTTAATATTTACAATGCTTACAAAACCCTAAGTTTACAAGTACGTCATAAACTTTTCTATAAGGCTCATATAACTAACAAATTTAATATAAATTAATAAAATATCAATATTATCTTAGAATTTAATATTTACAATGCTTACACAACCCTAATTTCACAAGTACATCATAACTTTTCCTATAAGGCTCATATAACTAACAAATTTAATATAAATTGATAAAATATCAATATTAACAACATATCTTAAAATATTGGTTTAATAATAACATTTCATACATGTCATAATAACATCTCATTTTAGGGTTAATATTCCCAAAATTAAGTCATTTTCTCATTTTGTGGGACTTATGCCATTCATGATTAGTCCAAACATATCATATGACCTCCTTAGAATATTTTAAATGATCTAACATAATAAAATACCATAGTTTTTATATTAAATCCATATCGACCAAAATATCCTTACGAGTAACCAAAAGCCCTCATTCCATAAAAACCTTATAGGTTTTGGTATCATTATTTCTAAATAATCCATTTATCACCGTACATCTTAAGTAATCTTTTATCACTTATCATACTCTATTAAGCCAGCATTACAACCACACATCACATCAATCTACTTGAGGTTTTCCACATATAATATTATCGTAATGATATCACATGTTTCTCAACTCACTTATATTCATCAAATAATAGCATATTCTTATATCAACACATTATCAACATAATAATAATATGATAATACACATAGTCAAACATAACACTTAGCATAAAAACCCTAGACTACGACCTGTATTATTACAAAAAAAAACTAGATAGTCTTTATGCACGCATATCCAATCTTGCATCCTTTCTAAATTCTATTAAATCACCTAAGATCAAACAAAAAAATGCCATCAGAACTTAATATATAACTAATGAGAAGTTGAGGAAATAAAAAAGTGAAAGAATTGAAGAAAATACCTGAAACAATGCTCAAAGGTGTGGCCGGTAAAATTTTATGTAACACAAGGGGAAAAAGATTTGAGTTACCAAATCATGGGAGGTATAAAAAAAATTTGTGATGTTGCTAAGGGGTGGGAAATGGTGTAGGAGATCAATACTTAAGGAGGGGGACGGTGGAAAGGGATGAAGGGGGTAGTGTATTCAGTGGAAGTAGCTGAAGGGTGGAAGTGTGGTTGGTGTCGAAGGAATAAGTAGGGTTGTGGAGGATTTGGCCGAAGGTGGGGGAGGTGTTGTGGTAATTTTTGCCAAAGGAAGGGGGTAGGAAAAAAGGAGTTTGTTGTAGCTAGGAGTGTTGCATTGGTGTGGATCACCATTACTCAAGGGAGGAATAAAAATGGGGGGTTTGGTGGAATTTTATGAGGCTTATGGTAGTGTTGCAGTGATTTTGGTAGGTGGTATGGGTGAGGAAATGGTGAAGGTTGCCGGTGTTTGGGGGTGGTGTTCAGTAGGAGTTGTCGATGGAGGTGTCGGTGGGTTGTTTTAGCAGCAACAATAAGGGAAACTGGCTTGGCTGGTGGGGATATGTTTTAAAAGAAAATTGGGAGGGATAAAGGAGGTATTTAGGCATTAAATGCATTGCATACATACACACATGCACGCAGAGGGTGAAGGAGGTAGGTGATGGGCAATATTTTCAATAAAACTTATCAACTTAGGGTATAGGAGATGACGTGTTGATGGGGGTATGGTGGGTGAGGGCAGAGCAGAGTCATGTTCGTAGGGTAATGTTTCATGCAAAAATATGAGGAGAAGAAAGATAAAAAGGGGATCAACAAATAGGGGACAAAAAAGAAAGAAAAACGGAAAAAAGGGAAAGAAAGAAAAATAAGTGAGGGTTTAGAATTATATTTAGGTTAAAATAATTTTAATTTAGGGTATTAAGCTAATTTTAATTATCGACCTTCAGGGTTAGGTAAAATATTAATTTTATGATATTAGAATAGGTTCTAATATTAATCACTCAGAATTAGGTTTAGATAAAATTTGGGATATTACGATAATAAATAATTCTTTTTAAGTGAATGTTCCATTTTTCTTGTATTAACATGATTTTTGGTATTCTTTAGTGTAAACACACTTTTGTATATCTTATATGAGTATGATATTTCTTTAAGGAGGTTATATTTACTTAGTATGTATATCATAGTGTTGCTACACTTTTTAGATATCTACTGCAGGTGCAATTGTTGTTCTACTGCTTTTTATTTGGGATGGATTGAGATTAAAATTATTTGGTAGTAGTTGGGATATGTGACCTAATTTTCTTGGTCTATTGTACCCTTTCTCCTTATATTATTTTTCTCTCGATTGTTTGGCCTCCTTTACTCTGCCTAGAAATTCCTGTGTATTTGCACTGCCGCCACTTCAGAAGTCGCCCCAACCACTGACATGCAACGTCGCTACCCAAAACACCACTCAAACCCTTACCTGCATTACCCTCCACCAAACTAAGCCACACATCACCCCTGAATCCCCCTACACAACCACCCTGATTGTGCAAAGTTGGTTGCTCAACCTGCCCCTTTGCACCCTATCGCCGCCCCTCTTGTTGTCTTGTGTCGCCTCCTCTGCCACAATCACCACCTCCCCTGCCACCCAATCAACCTAACATAACCTCATCTACCTTCCCCTACCTTTCTTTCTTCCTTTCTCCCTCTCCTTCTATAACACCTCGAGTCGATACGACCATGTGGGGGCTACCTTAGAGTGCTTTCAAATTTATCGGCTGGCCCCACATATCAACATATAAGTCCTTTCAGCATGCTTTGTCCTCACTCACGCACTTCTCAATAATTTTTCAAAAAATTTCTGAAACTTCCCAAGAGGGTCACCCATCCTAAAAATTATTCCATGGTTAGCATGCTTAACTATGGAGTTCTTAGGACGGAATCACCAAAAGGATGGTATATCATGTTGATATAAGTAGCCTAATCAATCTTTATAATACTCTACTCAATTTGGGGTATTACACCTTCCTTCTCCCTCCTTCTCCCTCCTTCTCCACCACCCTCGACCACCACAACCACCACCACCTATGCCACCACCATTGCTACGTCACCACTACCACTTCAACCCTCTCAGCCTAGAGAGTCCACCACCATCTCACACTCTCTCTTCCAGCCCTAAAAGACCACCTTCTCTAAACCACCACTTCCACCACCACCATTGTCGTCGTCGCTGCCGCCACTTTGCTGCCACTCTCACTAGGATGTGACCTAACCCTTCCTAGCCTTTAAGTATAATTTATGTAGTGTAATTATTATTCTAACATTATTATTATTATTATATTATTATTATTATTATTATTATTATTATTATTATTATTATTATTATTATTATTATTATCATTATCATCATCATCATCATCATCATCATCATCATCATCATCATCATCATTATTAAAGTTATTATCATTATTATTGCTAATATTGTTAATAATATCTTATCATTGACTAATATAACTACCTAAGCCTATTTTGGCTCATAATAACATGATTAACCATTTTAAGGATAATATCCTTATTTTTACTACTAAAGCTACTACTACTACTACTATTATTATTATCCCTAATATTAGGTTATAATAAAGGTAAGTATAAAATAATAAAAATGTTAATAAGATGGAAGTTAACCCTAATATTTCCCCTCTTATAGGTGAACTAAGTCCGACCCCTAAGGAGGCGTAGGAGTGTGCTCTAAGTTCAGTGTCATTTTAGGTAAGGATGTGGTTAAGGCCTAATATGTGTATTATATGTTATGTGTGATGTTATATTTGTGTACCTTATGTGATTATGAACTATATACTTGTAGCGCAACTTGCTAAGCGTGGAGCTAAGGTAAGTTGTATATGTTCTCTTTATGGCATGTGTAATATGATAATGTGCCCTGTACTTTGTGTTGCTTATGTGATATGGCCCTTTAGGACATGCATGCTAGGAAGTTTTAAAAGATATGGTGTGGTGATGAAAAGATGAAAGGGGTAAAGGAAGAGAGTTGGCTAGAGAGAAGTAAGAATGACCTAAGTATCTCATGACTTATGGGTGGACAAATAAAAGGATAATATGAATAAAATAAGAGAGTGAAATGAATCTTGCATGGGGAGTCTAGAGTTTGCATGGGATGGATAGTCTTTGCATAGGAATGATCCTTATGTGAGGAAAGTTTATTTGAGTGTTAAGTAAAGTAAGGGAAGATTTATTTGGGTGATTAGAGTCCATCGGTGAAAAATAGTGCGTAGGTTGGTATAAGGGTGCATGGGGGACTTGGCTAGGGTTTAGGAGGAAAACCCTTAATTGGAGGAGATTATGGAGAGGAGAAATAATGAAGATGATTGGAGTATGGGGTGAGAGTGGAAGGATATCCCATGGAGGGTGAATGTGTGTCATAAGGAAGAGGGAATGGTAAGTGAGAGTGATGGAGGGACAACACATGAGAAAAGAGAGGTGCTAGGATTTGGGGCGACCAACTAAGGTTTCGTGGCCACATGTGAAAAATGGAAAGTAAAGTGGGATGCTTGGGGATGAATTGAGTGAGGTGATGAGTTAGGGGCAAAGAAAACATGGGTTGTGTGAGATAGGGAAGGTTGGGTCATATAGGCCAAATTAAGGTTTCTCGGGGAAAACCCTAGAGGGCGATAGTGAGCTAACTCAGAAGTATGGGAAAGTGGGCCTCGACCCATGCACATAGGAGTTGGGTATTCATGGTAACTAAGTAAAAGGGAGAAAGGACATCTAGATGTACTAGGAGGTGTAGAAGTCCCAAGATATGGGATGACCCTTTCAGGAGAATAGGAGCAGACGGGTTGTGTGAGCGGGTAGTCTAAAGGACATGCATGTCTAGGATGAAAATATTTATCGAATAAGCCATGAATAAGATACTAACCATTTAAAGAGAAAGATTGTTGAGCCGGGCGCAGACCGGTCCACCGGCAAATAATAGTGGCTAGGTGCCTTGTGCCCTTGAGACCATTCTACCGACAAATAATAGTGGCCAGGTGCATTCTGCCTTAGGTGTTTTTTGATCCACCGGCTATAATAGTGGGGGATCCTGAGCTCAACAAACCAAGCCTAATATTGATAAGCTGTGGAAAGATACTATCTACTTATAGTGAAACACCATGAGAGTTAGGGTCAGACCGGTCCATCGGCGAATAATAGTGGCCAGGTGTATCCTATCCTGGGTGTTTTCCGGTTCACCGACTATAATGGTGGGGGTTTCCGTACTCGCATGGACTTATAAAGAGCATGGTGTGAAATGTGAATATTGACCAAAGATCTAATGATTAAGTTTAACCGGACCAATTCACTACTTATACTATCTATCTCTCATGTATGGTTTATCTGCATAGTTACCTACTTGTGTTATCTTTATTTTATGTATGGCCTTAGCTGCATGGTTGCTTTGCTTAGCATGGAGCATACCCATCACTTGTTTCATGGGTATTTCTCATTCACCCATTTCATGAGATGTTGTATCCGATGCCTATGACACATTTGAGGCGTCGGGTGGGGCTGAGTGTTGACCTTTTAGGACTTGGCATGGGGCCCAAGAGCGATGTATTCCGGACTCTTTATATTTCTTCTTTTATTTAAATGCGTTGTATTATTCTATCCCATTGGAGGCTTTGACTATGCAACCTCTTTTCGCTTGTATTAACTTCTAAGCATGCACTCTGATTTTCTCTTTATGAGTATTTTGAATTTCTACATTTCTCTGCCTTAAGTGTGTTTAATGTTTTGTGAAATTATTCTTAGCCTTATGGTTGGTGCAATAATGGTCGGGGCTAGGCTTGTGCTGATCATGGCGGTAGCACCCCATGCTCGTGTATGTTTTAATTAAACAAAAATTCTCAACTGTGATTTTTGGGGGTGTTACATTTTCCTTGCTAGAATTTTGGCGATTGTTTGTTGTATTACTTCTCACAAATTATTGATAAAACTTAGGCTTTGTATTGAATAAACTTGTTGTTTTATATTAGAAATGTGAGTTTGCCAAATAACTTTTAAATTAGTCCCTTATTTTCCTTCTTAAATGCATCTGGCCATTGAACTGAAACTCAAAGGTATTAGTGAGGGATATTACTACAACTTTCTTCTTCTGGAGGAGAATGTGGTTCATTTTCCTATTAACTAGTTAATATGGATTTTCTAATCTACATGTGTTTGGGTAGATTGTATTATTGGATAATATTCATCTAATTGATGTAGATAATAATTTTAGCATGCTAAAAAAAATAATCAATAAATTAACACTTTAAAAAGAAAAATATAAAATTGATAAATTCTCTAATTATTTTCTAGATGATAATGGTAATAATTTTTTTTCTTTTTTGAATTTTGTTTTTGGAAGTACACCAATGAGAATAGCAATGCATTTGGTAGGAATTGAAGCATTCTCAATAGTTAAGGCAGGATTAGCTGCAAGGCTAATGAGAGCCTTTTCTTGGGTCCCCTAGCTAAGGAATGAAAAATTCTTAAATTATAATATTCTTATAAAATTATTTTGAATACTTTATACATATGAAATAGTCATTTCATGTTATCATAGCTTGATACTTTCTTGTTAAGTACTATGATATTGGTATTTTTAAATTTAAAATATATTTGCAATTGTTATTTAAGTATAATATAATTTTTATATTATTAATCCATTTAATAAATATATGTGTCAACAAGATAATAATGACCAAACAATATACTTGTTAAGGAAATAATAATATTTATTGAATAAATATAATGTTAAATGTATAACAATTCATTTGTACAATTAATATTGATGGCAACTAATACTAATATTATTATTAGAAAAATGTTAACATTTACTTAAAGACTATGGTTAAAATAATAGTAAGATTTAGTAGAAATAATTAATATTTAAGTACCTCAAACAACGTGTATATTTGTCACACATTTGTAATTAGTATTAGTTGGTAAAGTAACTTAAGTGCTTATCTACTACTCGCCTACTGCTAATACTACTACTATTTATTTAATATATATAATGTTAAATGTATAATAATTCAATTATACATTTAATAATAATATTATTATTATTATTCGAAACAATGTTTAAATATACCTAAGGACTATGGTTAAAATAATAGTAAGATTTAGTAGTAATAGTTAACATTTGATTACATAAAACATTATGTATGTTTGTCATGTATTTCTAATTAATATTAATTGGTAAAGTCGCTTAAAATCAGTAAAATGCTTATCTACTACTACTAAAAGTCCCGTTAGATTATTTATTGGATGATTGATATATGCCTTAAGAGCTATAGCACGTAATTTTTTGCGAACTCCCAAATAATTCATCACATTCTATGTGACCTTAAATTGTAATTAGTATAAATTAGAATTCGTGCGTTGCATGAGTGTAAAATCTCATGGATGAAATATTCTATGTAAAATTGATGGATAGTTGATATCTTATGGACAAAATACAATATCTTTGTCCATGATGTTGAGAATTGATACCCGTAATTTAGAATAACAATAGTATATAAAAAAAAAAATTACATATAAGGTCAAATTTAGTTTTATTTTCTCATTAAGGTTTCAAACATCTCCCCCTCCATTTTATGTCATTTTTTAAACATGTATTTCCTAATATATCCTTTGAAATATAACACATTAAAGTTTTCATTCATTAGTTAACTAAATAACTCCAAGATAAAAAAAAATTTGTAAAGAAAAATTTCGCTCACAAATATTATAACATTACAATACGAGGAAATACTAAACTTTTTTTATGGAGTTCGATAACTAATTAATAAACTATCAATTTATAAAATTATATCATTGTTGTTAAATTTATATCTTTTAAAGAATACATATTTAAAATCATTAATGTATCGTCAATGTTAAATTTATAGTGGTACTAATATATTATAGCAAAGGTACAAATCTTTTATATTTATATTTTGATGTAAAATATTCATATTTTTTTTGAGAAACTAATATACTATAGGTATAAATAATGATATTATTGTACCTTATGTATAATATACCTATCTAATTATTCGATAAGTATATTCTCAATTGTTGCATGGTGGATACTTCTTGGATACTTTTTGCAAATCGGTCAACAATGGCGTACATGACTAAAATACTGTTGCATTTTTTACCTACTATTCATTCAAAACTCAAATGTATAATTTTGTAATATATCATGAAACATGTGTAATTTTATCTTGTAAAATATGTAATTTTATATTGTAAGATATGTATTTTGTTTTCAAATATGTGTTGGAGAAGTGTACACACACACTTTTGATTATGGAAAAAAATTAGGGTTGGCTGAATAAATGAGTACACATCTTATGTAAATTCAAATTTATAAAATTATGCATTTATATTTTTAAAGATGTGTATTTTTTCCCTTGAAATATGTATTTTTTATTTCCAAAGACGTGTATTCTTATATATTCTAAATGAGTGCACATTAATCTTAAAAAAATATGTATTGTTAACTTAAAAGATGTGTTACGTTATTTTGGAAGATATGCATTCTTATCTTGAAGAATGTATATTCTTCTATTAGTTAACGTGCATTCTGATAATATATTTATAATATGGGTATTTTTATTTGGGTATATTTGTCTTTCGAAATATATGTATTTATATAGTAGAAGTTGTGTATTTAAATCCTAGAATATATATGTTTATATCCTATTAGATGTGTATTAAACTATTTACGTATTATAATATGTGTATTATTGTCTTAGAAGTTGTATATTTTAATTGTACAAGGCATGCATTGTAGTATTAATAAATGTGTGTTTTGTATTCTAAAAGTTGTGCATTCATATCCTAAAAGGTATGTATTTATAAATTATAAGATGAATATTATTATCTTTAAAGTCGTATATTCTAATAATAAAAGATGTATATTATAGTATTAAAACATGTGTATTTGTATTATATTTGTTTGCTCAAAGATGTATTTTATTATCCTAAATGGCGTGTATTTATATATTGTAAAATATATATTATTATCCTAAATAATTTACATTGTTTTCATATAATATATATATTTATATCTCCAAAGTTGTGCATGTTAATATTTAAAGATGCGCAAATTATTTATATACCGAATAGCGTATATTATATATTAGAAATTGTGTATTGAATTCTTGCAATATGTGTACTTATAATAGAAGATGTGTATTTTATTTATAAATATGTCTCTAAATTTATAAATATGCCTCTATTTTCACTATATATACTGAAATTGTATCCACCGTATAATTTGTGATATACTATTGCATGTATATAATCTTTATATGTGTGTATTTGTGTTTCTAATTGCACGAAGTAGTATATTTATATATTAATTAAATAATATCATTATTTTAAATTTTTTACCACATATAATAGTATTTTTAAGATATTTTTTGGATGTACTTATGCCGTCTAAATTAATATATTTAGGTATTTATAATATTATCTTCATATGTATGCAGTAGTATATTTAATTACATATATATTTTAAGTACACTACCATGTCCTATGTATGCAGTAGTATATTTAATTACATATATATTTTAAATACACTACCCTGTCCATATACATTAATGTGAAATCATTAACTCTAATGACATATTATTTAAATATCCTAATTCATAATATATATTCTATATATAAATTAACCTCATTTGTAAAATAAAAAAATTGAGCCTAAATTAAGAGATAACTTAATAAAATAATCTAAACTAAAATGTTCCCTAAAGTTAATTCATAACTTATTTTATTTGAAGATACCATCACTGCTCGTTCAAATAATCCCAATCCCTAGAACAGTATATTTCATTATTTCGTCAACACCGTTTTAATTTATTTTTACTCGTTTCCCTCCTTTTCTCTTCTTTCGCAGAATAAAATAGCGAACTTATTGCAAAAGAGGAAGTTTATGTGAGTTTCTTAAAGTAAAATTAATTGTTATTAAGTCAGCGTCGTTATCAAATCCGTTGTAGTCTAGTTGGTTAGGATACTCGGCTCTCACCCGAGAGACCCGGGTTCAAGTCCCGGCAACGGAATCTTTTTGGGTTCCAAAAGAACCCAAGGACCCAAACGCCCCCACCCGTCTCTCCCACCGCCAAAGAAACTCCCCACATTTCAACGAAGGACTAGCGATTTTTATCTGCTTCCTCGATAGCGTTCTGGGAGTGAAAAAAATAAATGAAGAAATCTGCAACTGGCATCTGTCTTGACCGAGATGCAAAAATGGTACGCTTCTCACTTTTTTTCTTCCTCGATCCCATGACGCCTCCCTCTCAATTTGAATATAGGTCGCAAATTCTGCTATTTTAGTGAAGTTCTTCCTTTTTTCTGCTTCATTTTCAAAATTTTTAGGATGTTGAATTCTTTTCTATACGATTCATTACGATGTTTTCATTCGGGTATTAGTAGGGTTATGATAGGTCGCACTTCTTTAATTGCTTTGAAAAGGTTGGGGTTTAGCCTCTCTTATAGTTATAGGGTTTGACGGATCGTGTCGTGTCTTATCTTTGGTGCTAAAACGTGGTATGGCGGATGAAAGTTCCTTTTTGCATAATTCTTGTTGTGTGCGGAGGATTGAATTATAAGGAAAAATGGGTCGTTTAGTTGTAAGCAAATGATGATAAAGGGGGTCTTTCAGATCAGCACCCCAGTGAGATTGTATTAGATTAAATTAGATAATAGTAACTATTAATATTGTATCACGATTATTATTATTATTTATAATAATTATTGTTATCTCTATTATAATTATTATAGATATTATTATTATAAGTATTATTTTAATTATTATTATTATCATCTATATTATAACTATAATTATCATAACAATTATTATAGTTATTCTAATTATTATTATTAAATTTATTATTTTAATTATAATTATTATAATTGTAATAATAATAATGTTATTATTATCTAATTATTGTTATTACTATAAATAATTATAATTATAATTATCGATATATATAATAATAATTAGAATAAAAAATATTTATGATAATAATAAAATTATTTTATTAATATTAATATTATAATAGTTATTATTATTATGCTTATCTTTCATTTATTTATAATAATATTAGTAATTATAATAATTATATTTGATAATTAATATTAATATTTATAATAATAATATTAATTAATATTTATAATAATAATAATTTCATTAAAAATAAATTATATTATTATTCATAATATTATTATTATTATCATCATATATAATAATTATATGTACTAATAATAATATTTCTTGTAATATTAATAGTATTAATTATAACAATAATAATATCATTATATATTATAATAATATATGCATGAATATTAAGATTAATAGAAAAATCATTATTTGTATAAATATTACTATTCCTATAAATTAAAATAACACAAATAATAATATTAATTAGAGTCATTATTATTTACTAGTATAATAATACTATTTATTATTAAAATTATTAATAGTAATAGTACTATTAATATTAATAATAATGTTATTATTATTATATAATAATGAGAACAATAAGTTAATTTAATTTTCATCTACACTAATCAGACTAGATCAATACTAATGAGATCATATCAGAAAATTCAAATTGGGAAAACAGTGCCATAGTGTAGTTCAATTTTTGGTAATCGGTAATGGAATAGGAGAATAGACAGTTGGTCCTCTCTCTTTCTTTTTCTTATCACATATTGTAGTCCTATTCACCTGAATGCAGCCTCATCTTTGCTTGTTTTATCCATGAGATCTGAGTATATACACACGCGTATTACTGAGACGTTGATGGAGTATGAACGGTTTGACCGTTTAGATGAGATGTTTTGTTCCGAAAGGAGGCTTTAGTTAGTTTCTCTTTTGATTTCCTACTGTTTTGTTAGGCTAGGTCACTAGACTGTTAGGCAGATAGGCAAAATTGATGTCAAAAGCAGTTTGCATAATGAAGCAGCATTATTAATATTGGAGAACCACTGGCATTTATAGCTGTTTCTGTTGTTGCTCATGTTGGCTGTGGATTTCCAGACAACTATTTTTTTTTACGTGCTTGAAACCGATTGCGCTTTCATTTTGTGACAGGCCTTGTTTTCAAGTTTGGACTTTGGAGAAGATCTATCAACAAATGTTAATGGATATGTCGAAAGATAACAAGAACTTGTCGGATTCTTTGATAAGGATAATGGCCAGCCAAAATGTTAATTCGATTCCTAATTTCTCCTAAGGGGGATGTCTCGCTGTCTTGAAGATGCTTTGATGAAGATTATCAATTATGAGTCGGAACCTCCAAGTTTAAGGACAATGGTTGCTGAGAACTCTGAATCTGTTGAAACTTCTGATCCATGATGTTGGTTATGACTTGATATATGAAGAAGGTGAGAGATCAAACACTATTATAGAACTTGACGACAATAGAAAAGAGGCTGCTGGTATCGAGGACTTGGATGATTGTCATCTAGTATATTGGGAGATGGCACAGTTAGCGCACTTTAGGCCAAACTGTGGCAAGAACCTCCTGTATTGGAAATCGGTGATTCAAGGTTTAGCATAGAACTCAACTACCTATCAATGAAACATGAACGATGATATATTCAAAGTTTGGATCTGGGCGTTACTGCAGAGGGAAGATGAGTTTTCGAAACAAATGAACAGACTGCTTGCAGGTGCTGAAGATGATTCCCATGTGTGCGATGGGATGATCAGTGAATCACTGGACAATCTTCTTGCATGTGGCATTGTGCACCTCTCTTTG
Source organism: Tamarix austromongolica (assembly GCA_039764185.1). Classification (NCBI taxonomy): domain Eukaryota; kingdom Viridiplantae; phylum Streptophyta; class Magnoliopsida; order Caryophyllales; family Tamaricaceae; genus Tamarix; species Tamarix austromongolica. Next base: position 42,670,736 of record CM077812.1, on the reverse strand, counting down.
AAACAATCTCAAACGAGCTAAATCATTTTTGTGGTTAATTTTTTTAGCCTCCTCCCCCCCCCCCACCCAAAAAAAATTTTGACTTAGTTTATTTTGTCAAATATTTTTTTCCATTTAACAAGGTTTTATCGTTTAATATTATTGAATTTTGGAAGGATTTCAAGTACAATATTCATTTGAATTCAGTCTCTTAGTACTATATCCTGCTTCGAGTCTTGAAGGTACATGCTTTGTGTCGGTAGAAGACATTTTTTTTGGGTAATTGCGTTTGGCAGCAAAAGAAAACCAGGGAATTGTTCCTCCTTTTCTTTCTCCCTCTAATTTCTTTGACAGTATCCCTCCTCTATCTAGGTTCTGACTTGGTTGATGAAAACTTTTGTGGCCAAGGGGCACCCCAATTGGTTTCACTGGCTGTTTCATGTGTGCCAAACATGTTTCCAACCACAAATTAAGCTGAATTTTGGAATCACCTGCAGAAGACGATCAATCTTTGTTTGTGCTTGACATCACCTTACCGAAGAGCATGATATGGCACAACTTTAACCGTCAACAATGATATCAGCACACCCTGATGCCCTACTCCATGCAAATGTTACGGGTTAAACCATAACCGTTGCTTCTTTTTCCTCAATTATAAGAAGCATAAATAATAATAAGAGAAAAGAGGAAAAATCATCACAGCCTCATATCTGGGCTCGCTCATTTGTCTTTTACCATAATGACGGACAGGATGCACTGTTTGTTTCCCGATCAATTTCCCTTTTCCTTTTCTCCTCATATATACATGGTGGGCATGAATTCCATCAAGAAAACGATGTCCAATGTTCGCCAAGTAAGCGAATTTTATCGTCCAGTTGTCGGACCTTCATTGGCCAAGGCATATTAGCCTCAAAAATTGAGGAGCAAACATATCTTTGATAATACAAACAGAAATGAAGCAATTAACGCTTGTGTGTATAAATTCCAAATAAACTCTTAGCATTGAAGAAGTGGAGATAAGGTATCTGTAAGTGAGCTAGCCTCAACAGCAGGCTGAATCTTGAGGTCGTCTGAGCTGCAAAGAGGAAACAGAGAAAATATACAGAAAATGGCTGCTGCCTCAGCATCTCTTCTCAAGACATCGCCAGTTCTTGACAAATCTGAGTGGGTGAAGGGTCAGAGTACTCTTCTTCGCCAACCTTCTTCTTCAGCTGCTGCTGTTAAGTGCCACCCTGCTTCTCTCACAGTCCGCGCTAGCTCCTATGCAGATGAGCTTGTTAAGACCGCGGTAAGTACAAATATTTGTATATTTAGAAATCTGTAAAAGCAAAGGAACTTAATTTTGTGCGTGATGATTGACATGAATGTAGAAAACTGTTGCATCTCCTGGGCGTGGGATCTTGGCAATGGATGAGTCGAACGCCACTTGTGGTAAACGTCTTGCGTCGATTGGACTAGAGAACACTGAGGCTAATCGACAAGCATATCGTACTCTCCTTGTCTCAGCTCCTGGTCTCGGACAGTACATCTCTGGTGCCATCCTCTTTGAGGAGACTCTTTATCAATCTACCACCGAGGGCAAGAAGATGGTCGATGTTCTTGTGCAACAGAACATCGTTCCCGGTATCAAAGTTGACAAGGTAATCAAATAAACATGATAGTCGTTAAATATTTGTTATGATTCAATTAACTCAACAATATGAATGATTTTCATATTGAGTCTGAAAGTTTGATGATATTCAATTAGATATTTGTGTTAAATTGTACTGTAGCTAACTTTGTGAGTTGGTCATATCCTTTTTCTTTACGTGGTAAAACGAAAAGGGTTTGGTGCCTCTTGCTGGTTCAAACAATGAGTCCTGGTGCCAAGGTCTTGATGGTCTTGCTTCTCGTACCGCTGCTTACTATCAGCAAGGAGCCCGCTTTGCCAAATGGTAAGTACGCCTCCTCCCCCACCCCCCAACCAAATCAAATAATTAATTTTGTTCTATGTATGTTTATCAGTTTTGAGCTATCAATGAAATCTGATTTTTGACAAGTTGATCAAAATTATTTAGGCGTACTGTTGTGAGCATTCCCAATGGTCCATCTGCTTTGGCTGTCAAGGAAGCAGCTTGGGGTCTTGCTCGTTATGCTGCTATCTCTCAGGTATTACTTATTTATTTATTTATAGTATGTCAATGCTAGCAAGGGAGTAGGTTCAAACCTAAGACCTCATGTATCTAGCTGTGACCTCACTCAGTCATGATATAGACCAGCTAGAAAATTAGCTAGGTGCTGAAACCCGTTATGCTGCTTAGAATAGTTTCTTAATTTAACTTTCAATGAAACAAAATTAACTTCTTAGGATCGTTTGAACTTGTATTATTCTTCTGATTTAAATTTCAATTATAGGACAATGGATTGGTCCCTATTGTGGAGCCAGAAATCTTGTTGGATGGTGACCACGGAATTGACAGGACATTTGACGTTGCTCTGAAGGTTTGGGCTGAAGTTTTCTACTATATGGCTGAGAACAATGTGATGTTTGAAGGTATCCTCCTCAAGCCTAGCATGGTCACCCCAGGAGCTGAGTGCAAAGACAAAGCTACACCTGAACAAGTTGCTGACTACACTCTCAAGCTCCTTCACCGCAGGATTCCCCCATCTGTCCCTGGAATTATGGCAAGTTTCGCAATTGCCTACCCCTCTCCTCCCTCCACCCGCCAAAAAAAAAAGAACTTGTTTGATTATAGTTAATGATTATCACTAATACCAACATTATTAATTTGATTTTGTTCTTCTTGTTACAGTTCTTGTCTGGTGGGCAATCAGAAGTCGAAGCAACTCAGAACTTGAATGCAATGAACCAAAAACCAAACCCATGGCATGTATCATTCTCATATGCAAGAGCACTTCAGAACACTTGTTTGAAGAAGTGGGGAGGAAGATCGGAGAATGTTAAGGGGGCTCAAGAACAACTTCTTGTTAGGGCCAAGGCTAATTCTCTTGCTCAGCTTGGCAAGTACACTGGTGAAGGCGAGTCTGCTGAATCTAAAGAAGGAATGTTCGTTAAGGGTTATGTCTACTAATTCATGTTGCTAGCTGCTCGTATGATTGTGTATCACTACAGTTCCCTGTCATATTTTTGGTTTATCATAATTATTAAATAACCTTTGTCAGTTTCCCTTCCTACCTTTAGAAAACTTAAAAATTTCAGCTGCCGATGTATGAGATATCATCATATAATTAGTGCGTGATATAAATTACCTTGGATGTTTTGATATTAATTTATCAAAATTTTCCATTTTTGCGTGACTCGACTCTTGGATAAAGAGTTTTAGACGCATAAATGAACTCACTTATAGCGGAACAAAACCAATGTAATACAGGAAATGAGGGATTCAAAGCTAAAATGATTCGTATTTGGTCACTCTTCTCCCTCACAGAGAAGATAGGCAGTGGCTTGATTCTAATATGATGCGTAGTTCGTTAAAATTGGATCAAAATAGCACACCCTAGAAGCATAATTTATTTGCACAATATGCTTGTCTTTGAAACTTGGATATTTCATCGATCCAGCCTAAAGTTCTTATTTTATCATCAGAGTCAAATTATATCATGCACCGTGGCCTACCGTGTGCAGTATATACTTAAGTGATACGTCATTGCCATCTGGGTGTCACATTAGACAATGCTACTCCATTCTTCGTACGCTATTTTAGCTTCTTTTTGTTCGTATAACTGTTATAATAATTTGGGATCGCCATGAGGAAGAGATGTTCCATCTGCTTCTACACTGCATAAAACCACTGATGATTTGGTCATGGTGGTGTGACCTAAATGGTATGAAGTAGTGTATTTCGAAATCTCTGCTAGAACTGTATGAACAGTGGTCATCCCCCCATCAAGAATAGCTTCCAAGAGAGGCTGTGGAAGGCTGCTTTAAGTGTAATTGTATGGTAAATTTGGAAAGAACCCAATGCAAGGGCTTTCCAAGATCCTATCTTGCGCATTACGGTAGTACAAGACTTGATCATGCTTCGTTTGGGGTGGTGGATCAAGGCGTGGATGCCATCCTTTCCTGGAACGGTAGATGATGTGCTACGTATTCCTTGCTGTTTTTTGAACTACCGTCCTCATACTCTAGTGAGAGGTTCAGCTACCACTCCCCGGGGATGGGAACCGCCGAAACAGGGATGCCTCAAATGGAACACAGATGCATCCGTAAGCAATGAAGAGGAGGAAGTGGGTGTAGGTGGTGTACTGAGAGATTGGCATGGAAAATTTACATGTGTCTTTTCCATTCCAGTTGCAGCTATGGAGATAAATGAAGCCGAGGTATCAGCGATTTAGATGGCGTGCATTCTTACGGTACACAAAGATTGGATTCAACACCTGGATATTATAGTAGGATCTGACTCGCGCAATGCCGTTGGGTGGTGTAATAATCCGGAAAAGAGGCCTTTTTTTTTTGGATGAAAGAGGAGAGGTGCACCACCGGGGGGTGGGGGTACAAATCCAGGGTGCAGCCTCGGTAGTACATATGCTGTGGATCGAGCCGTTGCATGCCCTTTCAAGCCCCAGGAGCTGAGAGCCTTAAGTGGAGCCGTCTTTTTGAGATTCATTTTTCAGAATGAATCGTACGAGAGGCAGGGGATAGTCTTTACTTTTTTGAACGGCGTTGGGGTGGTTTTGAGATTTTTTCTTTAATTTTTTTTCTTTCAAAATTTCAATCGGCAATGTGCCATGTTTGAGGTGGTTTGAACTGGCTGCTAGATTCGTACCATAGTTGAGTTGTGATAATGATTGGAGTTTGATACGTTTGCTGCAGTAGTGTTCCTATCCTATCCCAAAAGGCGAAATACCCTCGCCTCCAGCGCCCCCAACCGCCACTGCATTAGTGTTCCAATATTAGGAGTTGGGGGCTGTTCGTTTTAGTGATCTGTTGTTGGTATTGTTGTAGTGGGGGTGGTTCTTTGCCTTATATGGTCATCTTCGATTTTGGGCAAGCAGTGTTTGATGATTGAGTGTCAAAATCCGTATGAATTAATAAAATCTTTTACTTATAAAAAAATGTTGTAATTATTAATTATGATTGTTGCAATAATTAAATATGACTGTTGTGGACCTGTGGACATTAAATATAATCATTGTAATAACTAAAAAAAATTGTTTAAACTAAATGTCTAGGGAAAGAATTCAATTTGTTCCTTGATTTATTTTGATATCCATTTCTAGCGTCTCAAAAGTTTCAGAAAATTTTGAGAATCAGCGCTCGTCTTCTTGGTATCTACTAGAACACTGTTTGTCTTCTCAAGCACAATAGATCTACTAGCTTTTTGCATCATAAGAAACCCACTTCGATTTTTTTTCTTCATATGAGTTAGTTGACAACATCCTCTTGTAGCTTAGTCTGATCACATTTCACATCATGTTATTAAACTAGCTGCTGGGTTAACTACTTAAGGACTAGTATTTTGATACCTTTAGGGATCCTCATCATTGCATGCATATTGGCATTCCCTAATCTTTGATAAAATGGGTTATGTTGTTGGCTTTACCAATTGGTGACCTCATTCATAATACCTTGACATTCCCAAATTAATAAGAAGATATCACTTTAGTTGGCGATATCTTGTCATTCATCTATGCTTGATAAGAAGATATATGGGGATGCATCTAGTAAGAGCCACAAGTTTTATAAAATAATTATGGTAGTTTTATAAAATATTATAGTAGCTTCATAAACCAAAACAAGTAGTTTCCTTAAAAAAACTTTAAAGTGATTTAATAAGTTGAGATGACTAGTTTAATTAGGAATTTAAGTAGTTTCATAAGCTATAATTATTAGTTTCATAAGATGAAGTAGTGTTATTAGAATCTTAGAGTAGTTCCATTAGAATATTATAATCTAGTTTGAATTGTTTTAGTTGTATAGTTTTTATTTTGTTAGTAGAGCTACCAACATAAGGTAAGTCTACAATATTAATGATCCTCCTCCTTTAAGCTCCATGTTTTTGGATGTAGTGCTACCAGCATGTGGTTAGCCAACTACTCTTTGATCTTCTAAGAAGATAAAAGTCTCAATTATCTAGTATTTTGATAGTAAAGCTACCAAATTTTGGTAAACCTGAGATTTTGATTATTTTAGGTATTTCTATTAAACTAAGTGTTGGATGTGTGACTTTTGAGGCTTGTTAAACACTTATTTTGTACCTTTTGAGGTTTTTATAGTTGTGTCTTGAGTTATAGGTGTTGGATGTATTTGCATTATTATTGTTATCATCATCATCATTATCATCTTACGGTACCTTTTGAGGCTTGCATATTGGTATCTTGGTTTAGAAGTGTCGAAGATGCCTATATGGTGCCTTTTAAGGTTTACATATTCGTATCTTGAGTTAATGTTGGATATGTGTATTTTTAAGCTTTTTAAGTGCTTATACAGTGCCTTTTAAGGCTTTCATCTTTGTATCTTAAGTTAAAGGTGATGAATATATTTGCATTGTTATTATCTTATAGTACTAGATGAAAGTAAACTAATATTTAGACGGTTTATTAGAGTTTCCCTTTTTTCCTTCTACCTTTATTATTATATTTCAATGTTGGTATCAATGGATATTGTAAATACATAAAAAGCGATATACATCTCAAGAAAGTATATTGTTTTTAGATTTTGATGTAAGTACTTGGTTGGATTAGTAACATATTTATAATCTTTCATGTTTTATGAAGTTTTGAAAATTTTGAATTATTTTAGTTATGGGTTAATGTTAATTTTTAGATAGGTACTAAGTTAGATATTTTTAGTTTTATAGTTTGTTGGATTATATCGGATTTTGGATAAACAATGGATTAGGTTGGGTCATTTTGGATTTGAAGTTTTTTGGATTATATTGGATTTTCGATAAATAGTAGCTTAGGTCTATTTTAGATTTATGATTTCTCAAATTATATTATACACGTACCAGATCGGATTGGATAGATATGAAGCTTTTAATTATTCGGATAGTATGAGATCAAATTTATGATGAACCGGATTGGTAATCGAATGGATTTTTGGATCAGGTTGACTTTTGGCAAGACTAATTCTATATACCTTTAATATTGGATTTTTAATGATTCTGAATGTCCATGAGGATTAGACCATATCTTTGAGATCTCCAAAGAATATTAAAACTTGAGCTCTGAAAATATTGGATTGGCTCAAATAATCATTGACCTCAGCGGATCTTGCCTCAGAGCAGGAAGACAGGTCACCCACGCATGCAAACAGAAATCAAACGCAACTTCCTAGCTCAACTCTAAACCAATATTTCATCCTCTCCTCCTCGTCAAGCTGAAAGGAATATAGTTGGAGATCGATCTCCTCTTGTCTGTGGATGGATAGCAAAACACATGAAGGTAGACTTTGCGATGCAGATCCAAGACATGCATCTGGCAACCGGTATCGTGTGATGATTTCAATTACTATATAATATGTTTCTTTTGTCGGTAACCTGTTATACAAGCCATCCATGCATGACGATATTTTGTGTCCCCAAGTTGTTCAGATATATGAAGAATCAACGCCAGCACCAGCAGCAACACGTTGAGTCAGAACATCCATATATACAATATATATATATATATATATATATATATATATATATATATATATATATATATATATATATAGAAAGAGGGTCATGTGCGTACTATTTTTTTGGTACAAACATAGGAACAATTCCTGGCCATTAGATCTAAATTAGATCTAACAGCCATAAACATAAGCGTGATAAAAACACGTGTCCCGTTTGTTTTTCCTTCGCCAGCGTCCAACCCTCTCTGCCCCGCCCCATTCTGTTTCGGCTTTCGCCGTTCGCACCCGACCCCCAAACTCCATCGCACCTCTCTCCCTCCATCGCACCTCTCTCCCTCTCCATCGCCCCCGTCTCTCCATCTCTCCATCGCCATTTTTGCCTCTGCATCTCTCCGTCGACCTGCGCCTCCCATCTGCTGACAGATCGAGCGAAGTCCCCAACCTCCCTCAATTTCCACTCATCATCTACTCCGACGAGCTTCGTAGACTAGTAAACGGCAGCAAGATCTGCCAGCGCGAGCTCAGCCACTGTTCTCTTCGACCAGACCTCAGCTCCTTCATTCTTCAAGCTTCCTCTACCTCCTCTTGACTTCAACCGCACTACACTACCACACAGGAGACAAGGAGAAGCAGTACACGGCGGAATCGCGACATCAGCAGGAGCACAACGGTATTCAATTTTATGTTCTTTTTTTATGGTCGGAGGGTCAATTAATATGTCGCATAATCCGATCTTAAATATAGTTCTGTGTTTTGGGAGTAACTATAGTCGACTCCGATATGTTTGAATGCCAACAATAATAGGCTTAATCAATTGTAGATGTGCTGCGTAACTTAAAATTAGTGATTTCAAAGTTTCAGTCAAGAGGCGGTATTTTTGATTCTGTTTCATTGGTTCTTATATGTTTTTTGTAATCATTTTTTATGGCAATTTTGATACTCTGATTGCTGATGCTGATCGTATGTCGGGAATGTTGTATTCTATTATGGATGGAATAATTACCAGTGCTGATTGTTTGGTGGCTGTAGGTTAGTTTGATTAATTATGTGGATGGATTAATGCTGTTATACGTGACTGGTAATAATGATATGAAAGTAGTCTGTAATTAATGAAATTTCAGGCTTTGAATCTGGCTTGGAGGATAAGAAAATCAAATGTAGAAACACTGAAGATTTGTGCTGGTGGTGGTGCAAGCAGGGCAGGGCAGGGCAGGGCAAGCAGGGGTGTCCTATTTTGGGAGAGATGGTTAGGGAGGTTAGTTTGAGGCAGGCAAATTTTCGCAGGTTAGTTTGAGAGGGCAGGAACCAATATATATATATATATTTTTTAATTCCTTACTTCAAATTGTAACTAATGTAAATGAAAGACCGGAGTTGGATGTAATTTTTTTTCAACTTCATGAAGGTATTGGTCATTGGTGCTTTTCGTTGTAGTTTAGATGATAGTATAAGGTTTCTTTTCAAACTTGTATAAGGTTTAATTTAAGAAATTGTCAAATTTCAAATCAAGGAAGGTTTTTTTTTCCTTCTCATATTGTAAAAATAAATGAATGTATATTTGATTAATATGTTTATGGTTTACATGGTTTAGGGTTTAGAGGGTTTAGGGTTTGGGGTTTAGGTTTGAGGTTTAGAGGGTTTAGGGTTTAGGGTTTAGAGGATTTAGGGTTTAGAGGGTTTAGGGTTTAGGGTTTAGAGGGTTTAGGGTTTAGAGGGTTATGGTTTAGGGTTTAGAGGGTTTAGGGTTTAGGGTTTAAGGTTTAGAGGGTTTAAGGTTTAGAGTGTTTAGGGTTTAGAGGGTGTTTGGTTTAGGGTTTAGGGTTTAGAGGTTTAGAGGGTTCAGGGTTTAGGGTTTCGGGTTTAGAGGGTTTCGGGTTTAGAGGGTTTAGGGTTTAGGGTTTAGGGTTTAGAGGGTTTAGGGTTTATGGTTTAGGGTTTAGGGTTTAGGGGGTTTAGGGTTTAGGGTTTAGAGGGTTTAGGGTTATGGTTTAGGGTTTATGGTTTAGGGTTTAGGGTTTAGGGTTTAGGGTTTAGGTGGTTTAGGGGGTTTAGGGTTTAGGGGGTTTAGGGTTTAGGGTTATGGTTTAGGGTTTAGGGTTTAGGGTTTATGGTTTAGGGTTTAGAGGTTTGGATATAGGTTTGGATTAGTTTTTTGGTTTGGTATTAATAAAATCTTGAATGTGATTAAATTTTGATCCAATGGATGAGATTAATTCTTATGTTTGTATATTAATAGTAGTTTGTATGTAATCCCTCCCCTATATATATATATATATATATATATATATATATATATATATATCCTTAATGCGTGGCAACATTACTCGTTTAGTATGCAAGGCAGCTTCAATGCGGTTGAGTCGATCAATCACGCAGTTGACGAGACACTGGACAGAATTTAGTTCTTTCCTCATCGGACTAAAGCCCACAGAAAATGGCCGCTAAATCAAAAAGCCACACTCTGCATTCGATCAGAGTCGGTCTGACATCAATACCTCATCCTCTGGATAAAATCATCGAGGGCAGACTATGCAGGCTACGGTCCTATAAGGAAGCAGCCTCATCTGACTCAGGCTTTCCAAAGCTTGCTTGAAATGAAATATATGCGTGAAAAGAAGATTCCCGTGATCCAATATCCCGATGAGTACGTTCAAGAGGCTCTAGTAGCTAGGCTTTCTTAGCTTGTCGGCCGGATAACTTGCTTTGGCTCGACTGACTGTAGATGTCATGTAATAGACGGGGCGGTAGAAGAAGAAACGAGATCACTGCCTAGCTATGCGAACGTGAAAGAAAAAGACCACTAAGATACAAACTAGGGCTCTGACAACTCGAAGGAAGCGGAAGAGAAGTCGGCAAACATTGGCATATACTGCTTTACCTCCTTGGACTGCTGGACCAATCCTCGCAAGAATGTCGGCGGAAGTTAAAGGTACGTGGGGTGCCCTCCCAACATTGAAGTCTGCGTCCTTAGCCAGGTAATTCAGTTCAGTTGCTTATGTATGGACAGCAAAAGTCTGAACATTGACTTTTGCTACAACGAAATCGGAATTTTCTCCGCCACTACTTGTGCAACGGGAGCTAATTTACTTTTTTTTCTCTCTTGGAGGAAGCTGGGCATATTTCGCGTAACGTAGTGCAATGTAATGTCCAACTTCATGGCTCTTAATGCTCCTCCCCTTTTCAATATTATAATATTTTTATAATAACATCGCATGTATCTTAATTTATACTAGTCTCAGACCCTCTATAAATCTGGAAAAAAAAATGTCCAAACTTTATGGCTTTTGACCTCGAATCTGCTTGGCGTTGGGTTTGACTTTAGTTTTTTTTCTCGTCCTTATAGAGAACTTTAATATTTTTCCATCTCGTAACAATTGACGATTCTCCTCATATAGTCGTGACTCTCTCCTATCTGTCCACACCTCCTTCGATTCTTTCAAATCTAAAGAAGCTACATATAGGAACCCCTCGTACAGTAGAATTCTCCACCGCGTAAGATATTAGTGTTGGCAAAAATGATCACGAGGTACTCATAGCAACGGGCACGTCAAAATAAGTGCTTGATCTTCGTCATCGATCTTCACATCAAATTTTCTCAGCTCCGTGACGAATTTATTAAAACTTGTGACGCCGATATTCGCAGTCGAATTGAACCTTTCTCCGGGGTCTGAAGTTCCATCAGTCGCCATTCTCATCCTTCCCAAACGTGCCTTAGTAATTTCTAAAACAAATGAAGTGCTCCAACTGAGCATGGGATTCTCTTTGTCGTTTAGGTGGATCATTGGGTCGGAACCTTTCTCGGACGTGATACGGAGGGTGGGTTGCATCCAGGCGGTGTATTAAATAGGAGGGGGCATTGGTCTCGGGTAACAGCCGACAGAAAATACATCGGGTGTTTCTGGGCCTCATCCTCAATCTTAATTACGAGTGCCGACAGAAAACATCAAATGTTGTACGAAAATTACGGCGGCAAAATAGAAGACGTACGGAGAGAGTTGTGTCCGATGATGAGTCGAATGATTTTTAGGGAATCTTTTAACCCATCTCATTTGACATTATTTACGGACTCATATTTAAAAATTATTTTTTTAAACTAATCATTATTTAGACAATAATAATAATAAAGTTGCAGTAAATAATGGTACCAAAAAAAAATTAATCCTTTACTTCTTCGCCCCCTCGAAATACAATTAAAATGTTAAAAATTAGATTAACATCAAATTTATCTTAACTCTAAATTATTTTTATATAAAAAATATAAATATTGACTATATAGATATTATCTACCCTATAAAATCTAGTTTTATTCTAATATGTTATTTAGAAGTTCGAATTTAAAAAAGTAAATATATAAAAACGAGTTCATTTAATATATATTCTCTAAGATAATATTAGAATTAGTAAATATAGTTATTCTAAATCTATTTTTCTTTTAATCGCAAAAGATATTAAAAATAACCAACTAATAAATAAATAAATATAAAATATAAAATATGTTGAGGTCCATGGGCCGACTCGACCTTGTATTATCCTAGGCCTAATCAAAGCCCACCATTAAAAAATCGGGTCAGTCCATAACCAGCACCGCCCCTAGCCTAGTCCAAGTCTTTCCAATGAACTAGTCTACTTTCTACTACCGGGAACTTGCTAAATTGCAAGCTGCCATAAGTACCAAAGTCCAAAGGCGAGACCACTTTCCATTTTTGCGACCAGGATGCATGCGGGAAGAAGGTGAAAAAGTTTTTACAAACTTGCCTTATTAAATAAAAAATTACAAACAAAAATAAATAAATAAATAAATACATTATTCAGTACGATCACAGATTTACAACATACATATTTTGCCTTGACACAAGAATTAATTTATAACCAAACCCTACTGTCAGACCCCAAGCAAATTACAAGAAAAGGTTTATACGGCCCTTGCATATATCGTCCTACAAAGTCCGCAGGTACATATATCGTGAGGATATATACTTTTACTATTCACATGAAATCATACAACCTAGCTAGGTTTATAAGTTGACGGTCTTAATCTAATAGGTAAGGTATAATTTAAATATCTTTAGTTTTAGATTTAATTAATTCTTCGTGCTGGATCGATGTATCGACATACATAACCTGATACATATATATATATATATATATATACACACACACACACACCTTGTTCGATAGCTTTAAGGACCTACATTAAAAAAAAAAAAATTAACTGCAGTTATGGGCCTCACGTTAGTTCTAGCTATATCATAATATAAACATAAGCAACGAGCTACCTAACGCCTGGGGTCTCCTTGTCTTTTCGTGTGCTGGCAGATTAACGAATTTAACAACCACAAAAACATTTCGCTAACACTTAATGCTAGGCACAAGCTGCCGATCCTTCGTCACCTTTCGCTGATAATTAATAAATACTTACAAAACATTCTTTCCCAATTTTACTCTTATTTAAAATTACTTATTAAAAAAATTATTTATTTTTAATCTAATTTTTTTAAAAATAAATAATTATAATAGATAATTAATTTTAATAATCAATTCTAAATGCAGGCTACGCTAGCACGGATACTAACTTCATGCACCATCGTGCCATTATCTTCTAATTAATCTAACTCGTTCTCGTCGGTCGGCCCGAATATTTTTTGGTCCAACTGTGCAACGACGCGTGGTACAAATTAAATTGTAGCGCGCGGTGGGTCAACCAATTTTATGAGGTAGTTCGAGGTGGGGGAGAACGATGATCGATGTTAAGGCTTGAGCAACCGTTAAGAGTATATGATTAGGACACTGAAGGTGGAAATGGAGCGATAATTAGCGGAAGCGGACGTCAATCTACCAATCTCATCAGTCGACCTACCGATGGTTAAAAAGTTACGGCCACTTCTTTTTTTTCTTCTTTTTATCTCTTTGAAGCCGGTTCGACAAAATCGATATGCGGTGGAAAAAAAAAATCCACAACGAAAAAAGGTGTACTTCCACTAATTGTGCTTATGTTTTCTATCTCTTCGTAGGCCACTTGCTTGAGTGTGAAACTCTTATCAATTTTTTTGACTGAAATGGTTTAATAAACGACAAGGGAAAGAGAAAATTAATGAGAATCATATGGACGGATTTTTTTAGTGTATGGGTAACTGGGTCCGCGATAATTTTGATCGCGTATATGTCACTTAAAAGAGAAGAGAATTAAAATCGAAAAAGAAAGGAAAAGAATGAAGCAGAGAATCATATGACATACACAACACACGTCCCTTCTAAATAAAAAATGTAGCTACTTTATATCTCGTGCCATCCTTTACTGTTTCGTTATAAATTTCTCATCTCTGCGCTTTTTTCTTATCGCCGCTAGTTCATTATCACATGGTACGATCAAAGCATCCTCCTGTAATTATAAATTACTTGAGTCTCCAGACAATTTCGGACCTTTAATCAACTTTCAGGTCTCCCATTTCTCTACTGTTCGCATTTCTCTTGGTGCTGATGTTTGCTGATCGGCTGACCCTACTACAGTCAAATTCCCTTTTCAAACGTTTGGCTTTAGTTGGTAACGGATCATGTGTTTGTCGTTTGATTGATAAATCAAATAGCTTTAGATTCTTGATTACGAATTTTATTTCTAATTAATATTTATTTATATAATGAGATAAATTCTAGTATATATAAATAAATCAAACATTTACAACTCTAAGAAGCTGTTTATTTTGAGGCTAATCAAGATTATATATATATATAAGAACTCGTTTGCCAAATTCATTTAGAACTGAATTTACATTAAAAATTACTTCTTTTGAACTTATAAAAATTACATTAAAAAATTAGTGTATGGGTAAATGGGTCCACGATAATTTTGATCGCGTATATGTCACTTAAAAAAGAAGAGAATTAAAATCGATAAAGAAAGGAAAAGAATGAAGCAGAGAATCAGAGAAAGTCAAGAGGAGAGTAGGCAACCGAAATTACATTTCATTCATGATTTCCCTACAATTACAACTCCCAACTAATACCTCTCTATTAGGTTAATCCACAATAGCAAAACAATTTACTGGCAACCGGTGTTGTTTATATTAATTTGGCACAAATGGCGAGAGATAGAATGAGTGTGTGTGTGTATAATATTTAAATATGTCCCTATGTAGAACTATATATTCGATAAATTGAGAGAAATAAATCCAAGCCGAAAATAATAAATATTGTACCGCGATAATTAATCACTACCGTAAAGTGAATTTCGACCGGACTTTGGTGCAAATTCCTTCTCGGTCGGCTCACCCCAAGGTTAACACAACGCATTCGATCCCGTGCACTTATGATTGAAGAAATAAAATTTGCAAAATAAATAAATAATAATGCCCAAATCTATTGAAAATTTGACAGGAGTCTTTTGAAAATGAAGTGAGTTTGGGCTATTTAGGTTTTGGTAAAAAGCTTTGGTTTTTCATGCTTCTGTTCTACCGAAAACCAAAAAATAATTTTATAATAATAATAAAATTGAGAAGGTGGAAGAGTGGAACGTCTCCCACTCTTCACACGACCAAAAAATCTAAAGAGTTAGTAAAACGTTCTACAATAGTAGCAACCGACGAAGACCAAGAAAACGGATATAAAACCGTTCAAAATTTGGAAAAAAGATAAGATTGGGCCTATCTGGAACCACACTCACACCTACTTCCCGCCCCGCTCGGCCCGGACAGACCGGCGGCGGCGTGCAAGCGTGTGTGTGGTATATAGTCCAACCCACTACCCATACAAAATAGCCCAAACTCAATACTCAAACATACCAATAGGTAAGGAGATATAAAAATAGAATAAATTTACTATTTATCACCAACATGGGACAAACAAAAAGGCCAACAACAACATTCAGCAATGCTTAATAGTTTGTCATTGCCCCAACACTCTATAGTCTATACTATATAATGTTTACTAATGTAAAAGACTTGAATCGTTCTTCAATTAAATATGCATTCTATTTCATTGAAAAGACATGTCTATGTATAACTACTATCAAATAGGGTTTAACCTAATAATAAATAATTAAAGATGAGTTATAGAGATCTTAAGTTTTAATCGCTCTCACCTCTTTCGGTATTATAATAACTTTATATAATTGTTATGTAAGACTTTTATTTTTTTTAATTTTAAAATTTTATTTTAATACTATAATACAAAAAAAAAATATTATCGTTACATCTATATAATGTTCTTTATAAGCATACACACGCCCCTTATAAATAAAAAATGTTACTACTTTATGCCTCCTGCCATCCTTTACAGTTTAGTTATAAATTTCTCATCTCTGCGCTTTTCCTTATTGCCACTGGTTCATTATTACATGTTACGATCAAAGTATTCTCCTATAATTATAAATTACTTGAGTATCCAGACAATCTCGGGCGTTTAATCAACTTTCAGGTCTCCCATTTCTCTGCTCTTCTCATTTCTCTTGGTGCTGATGTATGCTGATCGGCTGACCCTACTACACGCAAATGCCCTTTTCAAACGTTTGGCTTTAGTTGGTAACAGATCATGTGTTTCTTGTTTGATTGATAAATCAAATAGCTTTAAATTCTTGATTACTAATTTTATTTCTAATTAATATTTATGTATATACTGAGATATATTCTAGTATATATAAATCAAACATTTACAACTCTAAGAAGCTGTTTATTTTGAGGCTAATCAAGATTATATATATATATATATGGACTCATTTGTACATTAAAAGTTAATTCTTTTGAACTTATATTTACTCCAAAATTATTAACTAATAAATTAATAGTTAAAGTGGGTTAAGGATAATAGTTGAATAATTTTTAATTATTCACCCCTATATTTATATCAATCCAAACAAATATACAACTAACTAATCTATTCTAACAAATATCCAAATAATATTTTTAAATATTCGTATCATTTTATTTAATATAAGTTTATCTATATAATTTAATATAATTTAGATTTATCTCAGTCTAAATGGACCATAAAATTAACGTAACTGTTATTTGGAAATCGTGTATTTACTGTGCAGAAAACATTTGCGCAGTAAATACCGATTTTACCCTGTCGGTGGAAGATGCATTATTTGACAGCTCTCTCTCTCAACTCACATACGCTCTCTCTCTCAACTCACATACACTCTCTCCCTATCTTCTCTCTATTTCTCTCTCAAAATTCAGTGTAAACTCTCCCCGAGAAGAAATTTCAAGCAACGGAAGGTAAGTTTGGTATTTTATTTTTAATTTATAATTTATAATATATAATTATCTGTAAGTATAATATTTTTTTATTAGATCTAGTAAATTTTTTTTATTAATTAGATCGGGTAAGTAAAATATGTTAACTTAGAGATCTGGGTAGGTTTCAACAAATTAGACCGAAAGCCGGGGTGGATTTCGGCGAAATTGACCGAAGGAGGAGGGGGGTTTCGGCAAAATCAACCGAAGAAAGGGAGGGACTTCGGCTAATTTTGCCGATGTGAGGCATGGGATCCGGTAGTATGGACCGAAGGAAGGGGCTTAGTTTCGACTATTTTTGCCGATGTAAGGGTCCCGGTTCTGCAAATCGTGCCGAATCCCGGGACAAATTGGATTAGGGTTTCGGTTAATTATATATAATAATTTAATTTAATTTAATTTAATAATATATTTAGATTAAATTTAGGATGTAAAATTATATATAATAATTATAATTTATTAATAATATTAATTGTACTCCAATATTCTAATTAAATATAGATTTGGTAAATTATATCTTTATTGTATAGTTTTGGTTATTTGTAGGATATATAATTATATATATTAATTATGGTTTATTAATTATATTGATTATGCACTAATATTTTAACTAAATATAGGTTCGGTAAATTATCTCTCTATTGTAGGGTATTGGCTATATTTTGGATATGTAATTATTTATATTAATTATGTTTTATTAATTATAATAATTATGCTATCATAATTTAATTAAATATAGGTTGGGTAAATGATCTCTCTATTCTAGGGTATTGGCTATATCTTTGAAGTGTAATTTGTATATATTAATTAAGGTGTATTAATGATATTTGTTAATTATAGATTTTAATTATGGTTAAGTTGATTAAATTTGTTTATTATATTTATAGATTTGTTAATACTTTATTAATTATGTTATTGTATTATTTATATATGATTAGATGTTTATTAGATTTAATTATATTTTAATTAAATATGTTAAATATTGTTATGTGATAGGGATTATTGGTGAATGTTTTTAATTATATTGATAGGATAATAGGTTAGATTTGTTTAATATTTTTGTTAAATGTATTGATAATAGATAAAATATGTTTATATTTGAATTATATTTAATTATGTTGCTAATTTTTATGGAATATATTTGGATAATTCTGGTTGGATTATTGAAAAATTAGATGATGACATACCATAATTAAGTATACTTTAGTTGTTATATTATACTAAACTCCTACTAGTAAGTAATACAAATATTGTTGATATATTTAATGAATAAAGTAGAGGATTAATGTAAGAGATTGTATTTGAGTTATATCGTTGGGTATACAGATCTCTTTGACTATCATAATATGGGTTGATATTTATTAATGATATTAATTTCATGTATGTAATTAGGTTTTATTTATGTTATCACGTATTACCTTCAATTCATATATATAATTAAAAATGATTTTATGCATTTATTATTGAAATTCAGATGAGTCGCAGACATGACAATGTAGTAGATAGAACCGATGGTCGGCATGTGACTGCTTCTGCACGACGTAATAGAACTGGTACTAAGCTACCTGCGCCGATAGCTCGTTTGAGAAATTTCAGCAGGAGTATTACCAAAGGATTACGACGATCTAAGAAATCTGGAGAACAAGAACCGGAAGAAGTATCAAAACAACAAGAATATGCAGAAGTTCACGAAGAACCATCGTCTAGTCAACAAGGTCATACATTTCCATCATTTGCAGACTATGCAGGTCGTCCATCATTTGTGGCTGATGTTGGTACTGCGGGGTTTGGAGGTTTGGGGGCAGGAGGTCAGGGGTTTGGAGGTTTGGGGGTTGGAGGTTCTAGGGTTGGAGGTTCTGGGGTTAGAGGTTCTGCGGTTGGAGGTTCTAGGGTTGGAGGTTCTGGGTATCGAGGTTCTGGGGTTGGAGGTGCTGGGTATGGAGGTTCTACGGTTGGAGGTTCTGGGTACGGAGGTTCCGAGTCAGGAGGTTTTCCATTTCTTACAGAATATATAGATTTTCTTACCTCACCGGCGCAGCCTGCTATGGGAGGATGAGGAGGAGGAGGAGGAGCATCGTCATCGACTTATGTGCGTAATGATGATGATGATGAGGAGGAGGAGGAGGAAGAGGAGGAGGAGGAAGAGGAATAGGAGGAGGAGGAGGAGAAGGAAGAGGAGGAGGAGGAAGAGGAGGAGGAGGAGGATAGAGATCATCATGATAGGGATGCTGGTGATGTTGGTGACGATAGTGAAGATGAAGAGAGTATACAATTAAAGGATGAATGGTACTTGCTTGGGCCATGTCCAGGAGGTCCAATAATTTCTGATTTGATTCCTAGCTTTGGTGGTCACGCAGCTTTAGATTTATGGTTAGGAAAGGTAATTTTAACATATTCATTATTTCTTAATTATTATTTTATATGTAATCAATCATATGTATACATTACATTTGCTTATTGTATTGATCAGGATCGGGGTTGTCCCAAGATCCATATGAGGCGGGAGGTTTTAAGAAGTTTTCTAGGAAGTGTCAATGATAGGATGTTCGCTCTGATACGACGAACAGGATTATCACACCTTCCATCCTGCACATTTGAACATGTGAACGTGCCGCTTATTTCAGCATTTATTGAGCGATGGCAACCAGACACAAATAGCTTTCATATGCCATGGGGGGAGATGACAATCACTCTTTTAGATGTACAGCGTATATTAGGGCTACGAGTTGATGGTCATCTATTACATTTGGACATGACGGCGGACATGCGTGGGCAAATGATTGGTGCAATGGGTGCCTTATTTGGGATGGAGGAAATGCAAGTGAATGAAGTCACTCAAAAGGACGGGCTTCCATTTAAATGGCTGCAAGAAGTATGTGAATCATACTGGTTAGGGGACGAAGAAAAAGCGATTGGGTATACATTATGGTTGATCGGCTTATCGTTGTTTGTCGATAAGACGGTTGATAAAGTTAATCCATACTTTATCATTTTTCTTCAAGATCTTAGCCAGGTTGAAGGTTATGCATGGGGTGCAGTCACACTTGCTTTTTTATATCGACAACTTGGCATGGCTTCTAGAGCCGACGCTGCTCAATTGTCTGGATGCATGACTCTATTACAGGTAATTTTATAATCAATATATATATATACATATATGACATACTCTATATTCATTATGATGGCTAACAATCGAATATTATGACAGACGTGGATATATGAATACTTTCTTGGGTTTGGAGTGGAAAGATCTAGGTATGATCCAGACCATCCTCGTTGTATGAGGTGGTCTTGTGGGCATAAATTCAAAAATAAATTGGAGACGCTCGAGTACTTTCGGGCAAAGATTGATGTTATGTCTGCGTCGAAGGTATGCTAAATCAATTATTTTATCCTCCTATATTATATTTGTGATATCCATATTTACTTGAATATTTTCGTGAAAGGTCAATTGGGATCCGTACGGAGTAGCTGATCCATATAGATATTGTCGTATGGCATTCTATCACGGTTGTATACACTGTTTGGAGAAAGTTGAACCACATATGCCAGATAGAGTGACGCGACAATTCGGTTATACACAAGTCATCCCTGAGGAGCCCATCAAGCCAACTAGAAACTCATACAGAGGTCCTTCCCTGAAAAAGTACAAAGTATACTATGCACACATGCTCGGGCAATGGTTCTTGAGGTATGAACATATTTTGGGCCCAGATGTTTTTGGACCAGCTGTTGAATACCCATGGGAAGTGGCTGATGATTATATGGATTGGTATGTTCCGAGAACGCATAGATATATATTGGCTACGACGGAAGAATATTTGACTGAACATGCGAACGATGATCATCATATACCAGCCGAAAAACGTCTGAACAAAGCACGTAAAACTATTCGTCGATTGTATTGGAGGGGAGAGCCAGCTCCAAATTATGAGTAGTTAGTTACATGTATCGAAACCCTTGTGCGTGATTTAGGAGTTACTCCACCTCGGCGTGGCCATTTGTAATGAACTTCATGTATTACCGTATTGTTATGTAAAAACATTAAAATATGTTTGTTAGAATTAATACCACCTATCCTTTTTATTTTACCATTGGTGTAAAAACATTAAAATACGTTTTTGCATTGACTATTTGTGTTCAAATTTCATCAATATGTTAGTGAAAGAATAAGAGACACGGTGGGATTGGTCCAGTATTTTCCAACTCGAATAAAGTGTTACGAAGGATGTAAACACAAAAAAATGAAGAAAAAATTACAACAATTCTACATTTAAGTTCAGTCCGAAGATAAAGGATGAGGGTCTTCTATGTCATCATGTACCAATGTGCGCCATTGTTCGAATCTTGAAGAATATTGGGTATTCCACGTTGAAACGCTGCTATCACGATATCTATTCCAATCTTTTCTAGAACCTTTGATAATCAAAATCATCTTATGAGTTCTACCCATTTTCTTAACCCATGTCACAAGTTCATCCCGATCCGAAAATATTTCATCCGTTACAAAAAATCTCTGATAATTTTCACTCGTAAAAGATGTATTCTCCATGTCCTGAAAAAAAGAGTTTACCATAATAATATAATAACAAAAAACTATAAATTTCATGTAACTAATTTTGTCGCCACAATTTACAATACTTAAAAAAATAATATTTTACCTCTTCGTTGAAGTTGTAATTAATATTGGGAGAATGCATTTGCGTATCTTCTGCATATCCAGAGCTTCTCGGTATTGTAAATCTATCATCGTAATACGATGGGGTTCTGACCCCATCTTCGTAGTTCATCGGACTTCCGAACTCATCGTACCCTATCGAAGTTTCAAACTCTTCGTAGTTTGAAGAACTTCCAAATTCATTATTCATTGTGAGTGTTTAACAAATATTGAAAAATTATATCTCAACCTTCAACTAACAAAGTTTCTGCAGAATAGAAATATTAAGTTGAAGAATACGAATGATAAGCTGTTCCTTTATATATAAGGCTTCCTGTTCCTAACTTCACGAGCTTGACATACCATCGTACAATTATTTTATTTACAAAGATATGCAACAGTATATTTATTCTACGTACCGTCCTATAATACTATTTGCAGAAGCCACACACATTGCCTATCCCCACCTGCAACCTTCAATTCATTGTATATGATAGTATAACTATCGGCCAAACTTGCCGAAACACCAACAACAATATCTATTGCCATATGATTCATTGTCAGGCAAATATTTTTTTGTCAGAAGTACGCATTACTTTAATGTTTCAAATCTTTTCGAATCAGATGATAGTATAAAGTTTTTGTTATTTGGAAAACAAAATTTTACTCCATGGAAAACATATTTTGTCCTAACCTCCATGTATAAATTTAATTTAATAAGTCTTAAAATACTAAAATAATTGCTACTTTTGACAAAAAAATGTTTGTTTCATAATAAATCATATATTACTGATTTAAAAATATTCATTAGTATATAATTTATATATTTTAGATATATTTATAATAGATATTGATTAAATTTACTTTTATTTCCAAATAATTTAAGGTTATTTAATGAAATTTTTTATTTGATTGTAAATATGTTAATTTACATTTTTGTACAAAATAGTTAAATTATACATCTAGATTAAGAATTTTTTAAATTATAAATAAAAATTATTTCAAAATTACTGAAAGAAAAAAAATTGGGGTGCTAGGCATCGACAATTATAGCCGATATATAGAAATTATTGAGGATGGAGCCAACTATTCATGATAGAGATGAGTCGGTAATTATTGCTGATTTATATTATGTTCGGCAATCTTTGCCGAAGATATGGGGTCATAAATTTTTTTTTTATATATTTTTTCTCTTCCTATAATATGCATAAATTTATAAGTTTAATTAAAGTTATTTAATGAATTTTTTTATTTCATTGTAAATATATTAATTTATATTTTTGTACAAAATATTTAAATTATACATCTACATTATGAATATTTTAAATTATAAATAAAAATTATTTTAAAATTGCTGAAAGAAAAAAAATTTGGGATTGCTAGGCATTGGCAATTATAGCCGATATATAGAAATTATTGAGGATGACCAACTATTCATGATAGAGATGGATCGACGAATTATTGCTGATTTATATTATGTTCGGCAATCTTTGCCGAATATATGAGGTCATAAATTTTTTTTATATATTTTTTCTCTTCCTATAATATGCATAAATTTATAAGTTTAATTAAAGTTATTTAATGAATTTTTTTATTTCATTGTAAATATATTAATTTATATTTTTGTACAAAATATTTAAATTATACATCTACATTATGAATATTTTAAATTATAAATAAAAATTATTTTAAAATTGCTGAAAGATAAAAAATTGGGATTGCTAGGCATCGGCAATTATAGCCGATATGTAGAAATTATTGAGGATGTCCAACTATTCATGATAGAGATGGATCCACCAATTATTCCCTATCATTTAGGTAACATTCGGCTGAAAATGCCGAACCAAACCACATTAATACATATATATAACTAAACTTATCTTATATTTTTTTTAATTATAAATATGTTAATTTAAATTTTTGTATCAAATATTTATATAAATTCTGATTTTTTTAATTATAAATAATAATTATTTACAAACTTTTCGGCCAAAATTAAAAAAAATAATAATTGGTGAATCGGCAGTTATTGCCGATGGGCTGGCCTGGTTTCGGCAATAATTGCCGATGGCCTCTTATATTTTTTTAATTATAAATATGTTAACTTAAATTTTTCGGCCGAAATTGAAAAAAAAAATAAAAAAAATGGTGCATCAGCAGTTATTATCGATGGGATGGCCTGGTTTCGGCAATAATTATCGATAGCCTGGAACTTATCTTAATTATAAATATGTTAACTTAAATATTTCGGCCGAAATTGAAAAAAAAAAATTGGTGCATCGGCAATTTTTGCCGATGGATTGGCCTGGTTTCGGCAATAATTGCCGATGGCCTGGACCAGTTTCGGTAAAAATTGCCGAATGTCGTCCATTGTTTCTGTTGAAATCGCCGATGTTGATCGTGGCTTTCGGAAAAAATTACCGATGTTAAGGTTACTTTCGGTGCTTCTTTTCCACGGAGTAAAAATATGTTTTCTATATAACAATATCCAAAATTAATTTGCTCAAATGATAATTAACTCTTCAAACCTTAATTCTCCATCGACTCTTTTTTTTCATATATATATATATGTTGGTAATAGTCAATCGACGCCTTGTTGTTAAAGTTGTTGCAGGAATTCTGCGTACATAAACGGATGCTAGTACTATAAAAAGTAGTAACCTAAGAGCATCCACATCGAAGGTGCAAAAAAAAATCAATATATCCTTTAAAATCATTTTAATATAATTAAATTTTATTTTATATTTTAAATATTTAAAGTAAAATAAAATTTTACTCTATGGCTGCAGCAAAAATTTTTGCTTCGGCGCAAGTAATTGCGCCCGCGTACCTTTTTCTATCTTTTTGATTCGTCGTTGCGAGGTATTGCGCCGCAGCAACGGACGCAAAAATTTTTTTGCTCCGTCGCTGTGGACGGTCTAAGCGACGAAATCAAAATTCGGAGCTCCAATCAATCCGTCGTGGCAAATTTCATAAAGTTCCCACCGAAAGCCTAGGAGCGAAGTAATGGGCGATGATAATGATGCTCTATGGCTATTATGCTAATGAGTAACGAGGGAAAAAAAGGGGGACGGAACTGGAAGGAGGGAGGAAAAATTGCTCGTCGCATTTCACGGCGCAATACTTTGCTTTGCGCGTCGCAAGAAGAGGGAGGGCCGTGGAACTAGCGGTCCCACTCGCAGAAGCGGGACGGGAGAGTGATTGCTCTTGGAAGTCGACTGACCGACAGAGCGGCCCAACCGGAACGGAAGCACCTCTCTATCACGCCCCCACTCATCATCACTACTCGAGTGCTCATTAGTGCCTCTGCCGGGCTACGGAATTTGCACGTTTCTTTATTTATTACGGCAAATTCTATTTATGTATACGTGTCTTAGCGGTTGAAATGCGTCCAAGGCTATGGGTGCAAGTCTTGTATTTGTATTTTTAATTGATGCAGTATATTTGTGTGTTGTTTTCTTTAAAAAAAAATATGTTCATTATTATTTGAGCCCAAACAACTTAAGCTTCTATAAAAATAATATGAGTGTTTCAATAAAATATAAACCCATGCCCGATTGCATGAAAGTAAATATATTTATCTTTATATTATAATATGTTTTGGTTATAATTATTATGCTATTAGTTTATAAAATAATTAAAAGAAATTTAATTATAAAATAAAAACACCTATTCATATTAAATCATGATATTTGGTATATATTTTTAGAATAGTAAATGAGTTAAGTTATGATAGGTTTATAAATAATTTTCAAACTTAGACTCATTTATAAATGAGATGAAAAAAGTTGGCCCGCGAACTTAAATAATATAAATGAACTTAAATCTAATTTCTTATGCTCAAATTCGATTTGTTATTAAATAAGTTGATCTCTGATTTTATTTTTAGTTTAGTTTAGCTAAATAAATTAACCGAACTAAATTTATTCCTTAATTAAAAAAATTAAAAAAATTCACAAACCGATTTTATTCTTTTACAACTCCTATACATCCCCCGAGTAAGAATGTGGACAAAACTAATCAAAACACCCTTACAACCCCTATACAGACCACAACCCACTCTCGGATCGGTTACATACTCACGTAAAAAAGACATTGAACTAGAAGAGACCAAGAGCGCCCAATGAAACCAAGAAACAGCATCAGTTACCCAAATAATTAGAAAGACATACAGCTTCGTGGGGGCAAAGCTCCATGCTATTCCACACCAGCAGGATGGGAGAGAGAGAGAAAGAAGCAGCAACTAGCAAGCCTCTCGTGACTTACGCCCATATACATAATAAATATAAGTTTTTAGTTTTTACTCATGAAACCATATCTGACAGGGTCAGTCTGCTGCGCATAGTTGGAGTTCGGCGCGCCATTTGCAGTTAATTTTGAATCCACTCCGTATTCTTCTCTGGTGCCATATGGCATTCAAAGCAAAGCTCCCCTTTCGTGGCCCACCTTTGTCTTCAATTGCCCCAATTCACCGCATGCGTTGATAATTGATAGAGTCCGAATCAATCTCCCCCTTTGCCTTTGGTATCTCTGGCTAAGGTGTAATTTGGATTCTCAATCCCCTCTTATTGCTTGTTTGGTACGAGAAGAATCGCCCTTTATATTTTAAGCCTTTTATATAATTTATTTAGTATGAAAAAACATTTTTACAGATAAATATTTATTTTAGTTTTTAATTTAGTATAATATCAGTATTTTATTGAATTATTTTTTCTATTTCTAAATAATTGCTTTAGAAGACACAAAATGAAAGGATATATATTTTTTTCTATCCCAATTATCCCATAAAAAACAAGTCCTTGAGTTAAATTATTATTATTATTATTATTATTATTATTATTATTATTATTATTATTATTATTATTATTATTATGTGTTAGCTGCTTGTGAGAAACCAATTTTATAGTTAAGAATTGTACACTCTCTCCCTTTAAAAAATAAAGCCATTTAAAATTGAGTTTTGTTCCAAAAGAAAACTTAGTAACTTAAAAAATTAGTGTTTGATTTCCTCCTTTAGTTTCACTTTTTATTTTTTGTTATCTGAGCATTGAATATTTTATTATTTTAAGTGTATATATTAATACTAGTTTTAGTATTTATTTAAAAATATATAAACTAATAAGCAGTGACGAAGCCAGATATTTTATTCCATGATGTCCCTCTATAATAATAATAATAATTTTTTTGTTTATAATAAATTTACCATTCAAAATAATATAACATCTATTTTTGTTCAACCAAACTTTGTTTTTGATTTATAGCTTTTCATGATTAATGATATTGAATTATTATTATTAAAAAAATCTCACTAAAATATTATTTGTTCATTAATTAATCATATAATTTTAAAATATATTATTAATAACATTATAAATAAAAAAATTAGCTAGTTGTATTCTTGTAATTGCTAGTAACATAATTAGAGCCAAATAAACAAATACATTGATTATGATTAAAAAAATGATTATAACAATTTAGGATATATAATACCTATAAGTAAAAAAAATTAATAATCAATATTTGGATGAATAGTTGAGGTGGGTGAGCTATGTCTCGGTGGTCCATCCCACCTATTATGGTACAATTTCCGTTGTGTCCTCTACTATACCAAGTTGATCTTTATGATATATGGCCATATCAAAATATACTTAATCTAGAATTGTATGGTGTTCCGTGATACCATTGTAAAGCCCTAGCTCCGCCATTACTAATAAGTATATATTTGGGGATGGTAGTTGATTGTTATCTATTTATTTAAAATCAAAATAGTGCATACA
The DNA here is from genome assembly GCA_039764185.1 of Tamarix austromongolica. NCBI lineage: Eukaryota > Viridiplantae > Streptophyta > Magnoliopsida > Caryophyllales > Tamaricaceae > Tamarix > Tamarix austromongolica. The sequence goes on along the minus strand of CM077812.1, from coordinate 42,643,529 downwards.
TGTACACTAGGATATTTTTTTGATAAAAAGGAGGGAGTAGTTCACATTACACAATCATTTCTTATAAAGAGACATGAATAGATGATCTCTGATTTTATATAAGTCTTGTTTTAACTTTTAGTACACAAATTTTTTTAAAAAAATTCCTATTAAAATACCGTAACAAATGATAATTATTAGAAAGAGAAAGAGATAGATACATAAAATATTATAGGGTAATTAATACTAAACTATAAAGTAGGAAAATTAATTTAAAGTTCGCATTGTACATGTAAAACAATACTTATATGTAACCAAAAATAAAATTTTACAACGATACTTAGTTAAAACTGGAAGAAATATTAATTGCACAAACAGAATCTGATCAATACATTGTACAATAGTTACAATTTCCTGAAACCCACTGTTGTAAACTTATAGTGTATCAAAAATTTAACATTGTTTTGTGTTAGATGTGCAATAAGTATTGCTTATATGTATCACCAATTTTTTTATAATCATGATTAATTGGCTCATGTGTGGGCCTATGATGATATAAGTCTTTTCAATTAACCCCTTCTCCCAAAATATTGTTTTCTAATAATTATTTAAGGATGGTTGTTAAAATTTAAGTGTTTGAAAATAATAATAATAATAATAATAATATAACTAGAAAATTAATTATATAATTTTAATTATTAGGTTTAATAATACTCTTAATCACTTGCTATGAATTACTTGAATAAAAAAGCAAATAATAAAATAAAATCAATTAGCTAGGTATTTTAATATTTGGCTAAATATATATTTTTTGGATATATTTTGTTATTTATGATACCACCTAAGAACCTTCACATCTAAATTTAGTTTCACTTGAATACTTAAATAATGGTGATTCGTTTTATAATCTACTCGAGTATCTTCACTTATAACCTTATTTGTTACTGAAATATCTACATGGCGGTAATATATATTTATCATTTATTTAATCAAATAAAAATTGTGAACTTGTAACTTGTATTTAGTGTACAACATAGCTTAGGTGGATACACACTAGAGCTCATAAAATAGTTTGACCGAAATTGAATCTTCTTGAAAATACATGGTTGGGCCTGTATTAATACATACAACCCATGTTTACTCCCAAGTCCTTGGCCTTGTAGAATTTGTTGAAAATCAAGTGTTGCAGGAAAAACTTAAGGGATCCATTTTTTTTAAAAAAAAAATATGATATGTGTTTTTTTAATTTTATTTCTGTAGCATTGGTTTCACTTCTATAGTTTAGTACTACTATAAATAGTTGTTATGGAAACCCTAACTTACCCTCAAAACTCTAGAACCCTCTCTTTTCTCATCCTTTTATGTTTTTGTGAGAATTGTTTTATTCTCATTATAATTATAATTACTGCATATATTAAGGTCATTGTTTTGCTCAATTTTGTTCTTGCTTGCATGTTTCTCAATCCAATCTTGATTTTCCATTTCTTGTTATATCCGGTCCTATGGATTTATATCAGTGAATTTCTTTTATCAAATATAAATTTAAATACGAACATGTTTAAGTAAAATTATAGAAAATATAATGTGCTCGAAAACATTAGGTCAAATACATACATGAAATCTATCTAAAATGGTACGATCTCTCAATTTTATTCAATTTTAAATCTAATGATATAATTGCATCTTAATTTTAAGAATATAATTGATCAGTTTAGTTTGAAAAAAATTACTTATTTTCTACTAAAGTTGTATCTATTGATCTATTATCTAGGTTGAAATTTGGTACGGATGAAAGAGTTGCTTGAAATTGCTTTAAAAATAAATTTTAACATTTTAGAAATGTTTAGTCTATATTTTTTTAAAAATATTTATTTTAAGTAATTCTAAATAAGAGTTGCTTGAAACTGCTTTAAAAATAAATTTTAACTTTTTAGAAATGTTTAGTCTATATTTTTTAAAAATATTTATTTTAAATAATTCTAAATAAGAGATTAATGTTTGAATATAGAAGCCGGCCCAAGTCCAAAAGTAACGCTCTTGAGTCTTGGGTCCTAGTTTAAGGATTTCTGCTGGTACATAAAGAATAAAAAAGACTTCAGGAATCAGAACAAACGCATGAAGTCATGAACGCACTACGCACCCCACCAACTCTAACGGTAAACTCTTCACATTAAATGTTCAAAATCCCAGCACACCTTCCTATGCGGTAAATTAAAGTTAAATCAAATTAAAAGCCCCGGCAAAATAGTAATGGCATCACGTCTTTCTCTTTCCTTTTCAAACCTACAACCATAGTACTTTTTTTTAGTCTTTTCCCCCCTATTTCTACTAATGACAAGTGACAGCCCCGAGAACTACAAATGAATATTTAGTTTTATTCGTAAAATATTGTTAATTTAAAAATACATGTATAATATACAAATTTATTTCTATTTTTAATTAATAAATGTTTTATTGTTAGTTTCTCAACCATTATTATAAGGGCGGTGGCGGTAGTGTTATTATTATTATTATAAATATTCAACATGTCTATCTTTTGAAAGGATTATAGAATTTTTTATAGGATTTTTTTTAATTTAAGTTTATCGGATCCAATAGTTTTAATGACTATTAGAAATATGGATAACAAAATAGATTTTTTTTTTGTTGAAAATTGCAAGTTATGACAAAATATGCATTTTACTAATTATAAAACGTTTAAATCAAGTTAATATGATCATTTTATTCTTTTAGCTAATTACTCTAACCAAAATAATATTTCAGGTATGAACGTAGTTTAACAAAATTTTATTCTCCAAATATCTCAAAGATATTTGCAATCATCATTAGAATTATTTTTTCTCTACGATTTATATATTCTCTTTAAAGAAAAGAAATAGTAAAATAAAATCTCATGATTTATGATTAATTCATTTAATATCTTCTTTTTAGAGCATAAAATTTCACATTTAAATTGTGTATTAGGTATAAAGATAACCCGTTCTAGTCATCTAAAAGTCTTGGTTTAAAAATCTTTACAATTGGGTCGAATAGGATTTATTACATCTATTAAGATTCTTTCTTTACGAATATCATAATCGTAATTGGAATTAGATTTCTTGCCATCAAGACGACGGAAACTTGACTCTTAGACTTTAAGAGACAAATCTGTGTCTTAACCACCTGTCTACTTTATTAGACATAGGTTATCATGTTGTAAAGCCAGACGAAAATTTTAAAACTATTCAAAAGCTTAAAAGCTACGTGTTGATGGTCCCGACTAAGCTCATAATCATAAACTAGCAGATTTTATAATATATGTGGCCAAACTACCTGTTTAACCAGGCGAAATATATAAAAATAGAAAACAAAACTAAAAATTGTTGCAGTGTTAGAATGGGAAACTACGAGAAGCTTGTTGATAAACTAGAAATTACTTTCTTCACACTTTTTAAAAGTTATATTATAGGACATAAAAAAAAAAACTACTAATCCAATTGAATTATTATTATTTTAAATCTCGCTTACCAACCAAGTCGGTAAGCTAGAAATTACCCTGTAAACTATTTTATTTGATCCCAAACACACATAATGGATGGCCACGACTCAAATATTACTATAAAAAATATGAACCATTTCCAGCCTTGATTGAGACTAATGAAAAATGATTAAATTGAATGCTTAATAATGTCCATTACTATTGATGTTTAAAGAAATAGTTAGTGGGATATTGTTAAACTAGATTTTATTGCATGCAACGTTTGCTTAATTAATAACAAATGTAAAGTTATTATTATTATAATTATTTTAAAAACTTGCATAGTTATACCTTTACATTAAAAAAATTGGATAATTTTTATTTGTGTTGTAGGATATTTGGCATGGTCCCTTTGAGGTACGATCATAGAAATGTTATGACATTTTAATTTCTTGTTATTTTGGTACCATCATATGGATATTATTTCTAAGATTGATAAAATGATATATTTTTAATGTCATGTATTTTTCTAAGATAATTAGGGTGTATTTTATATATGTTTTTATCATTTAAAAATTCAAAATTCTTAACATGGTTGAAAAAAATATATCCAAAAAGGATCTAAGGCACCCAAATAGTTTAGAAAAATATACAATCAAACTTTTATTATTTTAGTAATCTATTATTAGAATTATTAATTTATCAATATTAAAGTAAATAAATAAAAGTGTGTTATAGTATCTATATAGAAGTACTCAAAATGCATTGTACCACAACAAACACATGAACAAATATCACGATTGCCCGATAAGGTTTATCCATAAAACTTTTTTTAATCCACTACATAATTAAACTAGAATAATTGGATGAGGTAATAAAAGGTTCATATGTATAGAAATATAAAGAGTCACTCTCAGCTATACTTTTAGTTTGAAAACTTTTCAACAATAAAGTTCTAAAACTTATATTAACTCCATAACAATAAAAAAAAGCAATATATTATATAATTATACAATAGCAAAAAATATTCTAATTTTTAAAACATATTTTATCTCAATTGTTGACGCCTATTTTTTCTTGATTGGTTACAAGCTTCATCAAGTCTTTTCCATCTTCTTAATCAATTACTAAGCTCCTTAAATACTATCCTAATTAGATATGATATATTGATACTATTCTCCATAATTTTAATATCCATATTAGTAATTGTAATTTTCCCATATCCAAAATTAAATTTAAAATATTAATTTTCTTACTAGATTTTTTTTCCAATTAACAAAATAGATATGATACTAATTTGCTCGTATTGTATATAATATATATGCCTTGGTATTTTTTGATATTTTATTATTAAATTAAGAGAAATTCTATAAGAATATCCATAAAATATATGATATAATTGTAAATCGATAAAGACTACATCTGAAATTCAATTTCCGATAAAAGCGATCTTTTTTCAAAAAAAAAAATCAATTGATAAACATCTTCACTATCGGCAATCCATTTCCTTAACCACCAACGGCTAAGATATATCGGGGAAAGCGAGACAAAGATAATCAATGGTCAACTGTCGAAAATCGAGACACACGTCGTGGGGGCGGGACTTATGTATAAAATTAAAATTTTGTAAATCTATTTTAAATAAAGTATTTTAATACGTGATTCTTCCTTTGGTATTTGTTTCATCGGCCACGTGATTGGCTCTCAAAGGAGGGGAATTGGTAAGTAAGGAGAGTCAGATTTTTGTCGAAAAAAGAAGGGAGGATTTTAAAGTGCAAAATCGTCATTTATGATGTATCACCACTCTCCAGTCACCGTTAAGTTGATCAGTCTTTTGTAGACGTTGACGCTTCTCCCCACCCGCTGCATCGTCTTCCTCGTCCTCGACCCCGACGACGACGAGAGGAGAACTGGAGAAGGAGAGAGAGAGAGTAACTGGTGTTTGTGGTTGAGAGAAGGAGGTAATTTGTGCACGTTAACCTTATCTATCTCCCTATTTACCAATATGCTTAAAACTGATTGTAGTGGTGTAGTGGTCGGTTTCACTTCATCTTTCTCTGTTTTCTTTTTCGGTGTCGGTTATGGAAAATAATACTACATTGTGATTTCATTTGATAAGTTTCAGCAGCAAAGGAAAAAAATGAAAACTTATCTCGCTTTTTATTAGGTTGAATTTGAGGATCTGTGTATGAATTCGGTTTAGCCTTTTTTTTTTCTTTTTTTTTTATGGAAAAGTCAATTAAATGCCGCGTATTTGAAGAGGTAAAGTTGCCGAATGACTGCTCTCTCTCTCTCGGAGAGTTGGTCGTTTCTGTTCATCTGCTTGTATCCACTATCCTGATGAAAAATGATGATCAGGTAGATTTTGACTCTGCAATTCCAATTTTTTATTCTCAGTATACCAGATGTGAGTGGTTCGAGTTATTAGAGGTCTATTGCTGGTCATTACATCACTTTCTTTTTCTCCTTTTTATACCTTCCATTTTGTGCTTCGTTATAATTTTCTACGACTACATTTGCCTACTGCTACTACATCAACATTCAAGTGCTGATAAATCGGTGCTCCTAGTTTGATTCTGTTTTAGTTGTTTTATTCAACTGTTTTATTGATTTTCAGTTGTTTATTTGGTCTGCAATAGGAGATCCGATTTCGAGAGTCGATTGGAGCTTGAAATGGCGAATCAGATGAGTTAGAATTCACCGATTTCACAAGTACAGTACGTTTTGTATTGATTATTCATGTTGGAGATTTTGATTTAATTTCTGAAACTGAAAACGATAAAAAGCAGGAAAGAGAAAGAGAAAGCGAGAGTGAAGGGAGAATTATTTATTGGAAAAGAAAAGAAATTTAAAAAAAATTGGGGATATTGCTTGTTTTTGTGGTTGCTTATATTTGCTTTTCCTTAAACATCGAAGAGAGAGAGAGACAAACCGCAAAAGAGAAAAAAGCTGAGGTCCAACTTTTTCTTCCTTCTTTAACACCATGACTTGACTATGAAGCATTGTTGGTGAGAGATACAGAGAGACGAATACTTTATATATATTATCACGTTTTAATGGAATATTTGGTTGATTTTATGTAAAAAAGCTTGAAGCAAAAGATCGGAACCAAGCAAAAAAGACATTGCTGACACTACCAACTTAATGCCCACACCGTTTTCTCTCAAGTCTTCTCAAGCTTATATGTTTTCTCTTTGTTTTCCCTGTATTGGTTGGTTAAAATTGATGTAGCCTCATGATTAAACTTCTTTCTTTTTGCCAACTTCTGTTAGCTGTTGATGTTCCTTTTCCTTAGTATTTCTATCTTTTTTAAAAAGGGGAATTATCTGAGATTGAGATGACAACCGTTTTGCTGACTCTTCAACAGACTTGTTGTGGCAGGAAAGGCAATATTCAGTGAGTATTTCTTCTTCTTTTTAGTTTTCCCACAATTTGGGGGTTTATGGCTGGTTTTGTTTAACTGACTGGTTTTAGTAATGGTTGGTGTTCGGCGGATGAAATGTCCAGTTGAAGCTGGGAGATGGGAGCGATTGGTGGTGAAGAGTTGAAGAAGTTGGATCTTATTCAACAACAGCAGCAGCAGCAGCAGCAGCAAGGTGGGATGGCAAATCGTCAAGAGAAGATTCTTGTATTGGTTAGATTGAGGCCGTTGAATGACAAGGAGATTGCTAAGAGTGAAGTGGCTGATTGGGAATGTATCAATGCTAATACCATTTTGTATAGGAATAGTCTTCAGGAACGCTCTGGTCTTCCCACTGCCTATACATTTGGTAAGTACAATCCATGATGTTTGTGGTAATCTAGCCTCTTATGAACCATGAGTCCTGCATTAGTGTTTGTGATATGCAAACGATGCTTGTAGTGGTGACTTACTCTCCTTAATTTGTGATAGGCCTTGTGATGATATATTCATCATTTCTATGAGCATAATTCTTCCTTTATTTATTTTCCCTTTTTTCTTTTAATCTCAATCTTTATTTATTTATTTATATTTATTTTGGGGTTAGACAGAGTATTTTCAGGTGATTGCACCAACAAGGAGGTATATGAAGAAGGGACAAAGGAGATTGCCCTTTCAGTTGTTAGTGGCATCAACTGTGAGTACAATATCATACATAGACTCCTCCTTTTTCATTCTAGCCACTGCATATTTTTGATGCATTGCAAACATCTGAGGCTATATAACATTTCTTGGCCTTGCTTTGTTTCAGCCAGTGTATTTGCTTATGGGCAAACGAGCAGTGGAAAGACGTATACAATGACTGGGATTACTGAGCATACAGTAGCTGATATATATGACTACATCCAAAGGGTAGGTGGTGAAGGACAAGGATCTAGATCTTCATATGACTTATTTTTGTTCAAGCTCATACTCTTTTGTCTTATGTGTTGTTATGTTGCCTTGTAGCACGAAGAAAGAGCATTCGCGCTAAAGTTTTCTGCCATGGAGATCTATAATGAAAATGTAAGGGACCTGCTTGGTGCAGATAATACTCCACTAAGGCTGATGGATGATCCAGAGGTAACCCTTCTTCTCGTGGAAATTTGATAATTTTAATATTGCTTGTAACTGCTCTTACATTTCAACATTTCATCAGAGAGGGACGATTGTGGAGAAATTGACTGAGGAAACTTTGAAGGACTGGAACCACCTGAAAAAACTTTTGTCTATTTGTGAAGGTAGATTTTATAAACATCTATCAGAACATTGCTCGTCCTGGTAAGTCTCATGTCCTCTCATCCAATGTGTTGTTCTTCTGCAGCTCAGAGAAAGGTAGGAGAGACTTCTCTGAATGAAGCCAGCTCAAGGTCTCATCAGATTCTCAGATTGGTATGCCTTCTCATGAATCCACCTAGATATATTAGAATGGTGATTGCCTTTGTCCCTAACTTCTTCAAATCATTGAATACCACAGACGATTGAAAGTTCTGCTCGCGAATTCATTGGCAAGCAAAACTCAAGCACCCTTTCTGCTAGTGTGGTAAGAATAATCCATAGCTATTATGCTTTTTTTTCTTCTCTGGGATCAAATTTTCAGACAATACTGTGTACAATAAGACTGTAGGAAGCTACGAGATCCACCCAATTTGGATATTCCACATCTTCTGTCAGCCAAAATTTTGCTCTCTCACTCTTTCTGTCACCAATGAACAGAGTTCTTGATGTTAATTTTGCAGTTTTTTATTGATCTGGCGGGAAGTGAGCGTGCATCCCAGTCAATGTCAGCCGGGACACGGTTGAAAGAAGGTTGCCACATTAATAGAAGTCTACTAACTTTGGGAAATGTTATCCGCAAGCTGAGGTTTTACCCTTTTCTGTCCTTCACTTGTAGACGATCAATGATTTTCTGCTGCCATATCTAGACTCTTGTTACAAATTTACTTTTTTGTGGTTGGCTTGTTTGATTTTAATGCCTTCACTTGAGGCACTAACCTCAGCTTCATGTTTCTCCAATCAAACTGCTGCCCATGTTTGAAAGCTAGTTACTAATGTTACACTTACTCCTAAGCTGATGCCCTAGTACCTTGTTCCTGGCTGAACAACATGCGGTGGATGCGTCCCTTGAATCTCAAAAATCACTGATAGAAGCTCAGCACAACTTAGTCTACTTTGTAAGCTGAGAAATGAATTGCTAATTTATTTCCCTTGAATCTCATTAATTCTAAATCAATCAGCCACGTGCTTCCTGCTTGCAAGAGTTTGGATCATAAACTCTGAATCTCAAAAATCACTAATAGAGCTCAGCACAACTGATTTTGCATGCGAGAGTTTGGATCATTAATGACACTTTGAGTGCTTATATAGCACCAAGTCACATGCATCCCTATTTGCACATGCCTCTTTTTGGTCATCCACAGCAACAGAGAAAGAATGTTATGTCCATCGGGGACTGTATGAATTTCTAATCTTGTTGTCGACTGATATAAAGTTGTAATGTATACATTCTTGCGCTTTTCGAATACTGGGCATGTAATTTGCTAATAAATATAAAATACTGTAGTTCCTCTGGCTGTTTATATTTCTTCAGCCTTCTTCTGTAGATATGACAACTTCGTGATTAGGAAGATTAAATTGTTCGACCTTTGGCTCATCTCATAGGGTTGCGTCACTCTTTTGCAGCAAAGGCAGGCAGGGGCACATTAATTATAGGGATTCAAAACTAACACGAATCTTGCAACCCTGCTTGGGTGGAAATGCAAGAACGACCATTATTTGTACCCTGAGCCCTGCACGTAGTCATGTGGAGCAGTCAAGGAATACACTCTTGTTTGCTAGTTGTGCAAAAGAGGTGACTACAAATGCACAGGTCAATGTAGTCATGTCTGATAAGGCCTTGGTCAAACATCTGCAAAAAGAATTGGCGAGATTGGAGAGTGAACTTAGGACTCCGGCTCCCACATCTTCTTCTTGCAACTGTGCAGCATCACTGAGAAAGAAGGATCTTCAACTTGAAAAGGTAACTGGCAAAATCCTTTCTTAGTATCCACAACTTTGTCCTTTGTTGTGAGCCTACCGATAAGAACATGATATGCAAACTAATTATGTGTAGTTTGGAAATTATACAGTAGTTCACAACTTTAGTTGTGACATAGCTAGAGTTTGTCGTAATGTTAAGAAGAGTATTTTCTCAAGCATTCCTACTGTTTTTCCTACTGGATCTTCTACTCTAGTTAGCTTTTTAGTTGCTGGCTACTAATGTAGTTGGTGCCTTAGCTGTTTCTTTTTCTGTTTTGGACTTACACCATGATTAGCCTAATCATGGTTGACCGTTGCTTCTGTGGTTAGCACTGCCTCATGTGGTAATGGGGGAGTGAGCTGAATGAACGGTCATTGCTTACTAAGCTTGACTTCTCCTAGAACCTCTTTCCATCTTTCCTTTCCAGTATTTCTTGTTATGATCAATAGTGGAGTTACTCAACATGTCATTGTTTCCCTCAGGAAATATGACTCATTCCAAATCTACCCCAACAATTTTCTTCATTTTTCTTTTTTCTATTTAGATTTGATGGACCAGTAATTCGGCCAACTATGTTTATGTTGATTTTTCTGTATGGATAATTAGTCTGAGGAGAGAAAATCGTGTGCCCAGAATCTCCTCTCCCTGTCCTTAGTCCCCTCTCTGGTAGGCGGCCCTATAAAATTATGGGACTGTAGATAAGATACAGATTCAGTGTGGGGAGCTTGGGAAGATATAGAGCCGTTACTTTTCATTCACACTATCAGTCACATCCATAATATCCATCCTATACTTAGAAAGGCAGTCTGAGCATCTGTAGGATGTATGATGGCATCTCATAGCCTTTTTCTCTTGCTAGAGAAGCATGGTGCCAATCCTTACAAATTATTTTTCTTATGAACAGATGGAGAAGGAAATCAGAGAGCTGACAAAGCAGCGTGATATTGCTCAATCTCGTGTTAAGGATTTGTTGCAATTGGTTAGAAATGATCAGGCTTCTGAGAAACAGGTATGTGTGAAAAGGAGTACATTGCTTATGTTTAACCGACATTGCTTCAAACTGACTTTTTACTCTCATTCCCAGGAGAGGCGCCGACATCGTCACCATTGGGATGCAGATGACAAAATAGAAGATGAATGTTCAGTATCCGAGCTTAGTGAGACTAATTGCCATCATGATGGAGGTGGTGGATGCTTCTCATCACGAATGGAAGAAAATGAGGAGATTGAGTCAGTGATGGAAGAAGATCATGAAGACCAGTGTAAAGTAGTTCGATGCATTGAGATGGAAGAGTCCAGTGATGACAGGAGAATGCAGCCACTGACCTCGCCTACTAGTGAGCAGGTGTTGATGAATGGACAAACTTCTGATCTGGATAGCTTGAACAGTGGTACACATCAAGATGGATTCTCGTATAGTACGCTCGGGGAAAGAATGCAGGATGTGAGAAGGACAATTGAAACACTTGCCAGTCCATTCCCTGACAATTCTGTTCCATGGGACGCAGCAGCAGATACACCAGATTCTAGAAGCCTTAACTTCACTAGGAGCCGAAGTTGCAGGGCTAATCTTACAACCAGCTTATCTTCAGCTTTGTCAGGCAAGGAAGAATATCATGAGAGAACACCTCCTGATGAAATTGAGAGAGATTTCCCTGGAAGACCTGTTAGTGTGAGAAGAAGGTTCCCTCCACTGGGATATGGCGTAAATTCTGGGAAATTATCACGGAATGGCTCTCACTCATCTGTTGGAACTGATTTCATTGATGACGTGAAATCTCAGAGTGGCAAGAATGTTACTGATGAGGATATCACTAGTGTTCATACTTTCGTGGCTGGACTAAAGGATGCCAAACTTCAGTATGAGAAGCAAATTGGAGATGATCAGGTTTGTGCTCACCATTTCAATTTGCTCTGCTACATCTGGCTAGTAACGTTTGTTTAGTATCACATGTAGAGAGAGTGATTGAACGTGCTAAGATGAGTTTTCTTGAGAAGTTGCTATCTTTTTAGAGTTGAGGCTTCACTCCACTTGCTTTCCTCAACATTTGAAGTTTAATCTGCTACATATTATAAGACTGAATGCCTGTTAACATGTTTAGTAATCATGTATAACTAGAATATGCTGAGAAAAATCATGCTAAGAAAATTTACTACTGAATGTGGGAGCTTGAGGTCTTACTCTAATTTTTTCCTTTATCTGGCATTTTTATTTGCTTTCATAACAGGACTGGGAAAATGGAGCAGCGTCAGATGAATTGAGAAAGACACTGAGAGACGTGGGTTTGGATCCTATGCTTGATGCTGACCCTTCCAGCTGGCCTCAAAAGTTCGACAGTTTGCAACGAGCAATAATTGAACTTTGGCAAAGATGCAATGTCTCAATCGTCCACAGAACCTACTTCTTCCTGCTATTTAAGGGTGATCCAACAGATTCCATTTACATGGCAGTTGAAGTTCGGAGGCTGACCTTTCTCAAGGATACATTCTCCCAGGGGAGCAAGACTGTAGAAGTCGGACAGACTAAGACACTGGCTTCAAGGTCTTCACTCTATCTTTGTTTAGTTCCATCCTTTCATGGGTGCTATTATGTAGGTTGTACAATTGTCTGCATGCTCATCTTGTTTTTTCCTTGCATCTGCCTTCTAGATTCACATCTTACAGTCATCAAGTACTGTATTTTATATACAGTGTTTAAACAAAGATGTTATAAATACTTAATAATAGAGAAAAAAAAGGATAAAAAAGGCTGGACGGGTGTCATGGTTGTCAATTTGACGTGAAATGCCTATACCATTCTAGGTGTCCATGCCGTTTTGCTAGGTGGTTAAGAAGTGGCGAGTTCTCATTAGGATGCATCTTGATGTTGTGTGCATACCCCAATTCATTGCCATACCAAGTAGCAAACTTGCCATACACTAATTTTATGCATGGTGAAACAGTGTAAAGGAACTTCAACGAGAGAGAGAAACTCTAGGCAAGCTGATCAACAAGAGATTTTCCGAAGAGGAAAGAAAGAAGCTTTATGAGAAGTGGGGTATTGGATTAAATTCCAAACGACGAAGGCTTCAGCTTGTTTCACGCTTGTGGACTGACACAGAAGACATGGATCATGTCAAAGAGAGTGCTTCTGTTGTTGCTAAGCTTGTTATGTTCTCGCAGCAAGGAAAAGCTCTCAAGGAAATGTTTGGACTCAGCTTTGCTCCACTGATGAGGCGAAGATCATATGGCTGGAAGAACCGCAGGACATCTCTTATATAACTTCACTTTTAGGAATACATATCTAAGAACATATATGATTCGTCCGTCAAACACGTTCTCTTACTGGTTTTTAGCCGGAAGTAGAGACAGTTTGCAACTGTAAGAGAGCATAAAAAAGTTGTCCAAATTAAGCAGGCGTAGAAATGTTTGTTGTATTAGGTATAGTGTGGGTGATGTGATTTCCTTTTGAACAGCTGTTTATAGGGTTAGATCTGATTGTATTAACTATAAATCTATAACTATCACTTAGTTCAAGGCTTGGAGTCTAAAATTATGACCGAGTGAGTTATTGACATCTGTGGCTGTCTTGATGTTTACTAGCTCTCGTAGCTATTCGTGGTGGCTGACAGCGATTATCATTTAGGGTGTCTTCCCAAGTGTGTTTGGTAGGATGTAACGGGGTGTGGTGCAAGGAGAACAGATTTTTCTATAAAACTATTTCTATATATTTTGTTTATTATTCGTATAATGGATACTGCTTTTATCAACAGTAAAAATAATTGGCAGTTATACTAGTCATCATTAGTAGAGCCGGCAAAAGGTGATCCGATCTAAAAAATGGAATGAATATTGATTCAATCCGTCTGAAATTCAATCCGATTTTATTCGAAAAATTAGGAGCTCGAAACTTATCTGACTCAATCCAATACATATCCGATATAACCTGAGGAATTATAAGTCTGAAATAAACCCGACTCGACTAGATACTTATCCGAAACCTGATATAACCCGTAAAACGATAAATTTGAAATTACTCGACCCAATCCATCTTTATCTGAAACCTTATATTCCTTAAAAAATTATAAATCTATAAAGATTCAATTCGATACTATTCGAAAATTAACATTAATCCATTACTCAAAATTTTCAAAACTTCATAAAACATAAAATAATATAGATGTGTAACTAGTCCATACTAGTACTTACATCAAAATCTAGAAATAATGTTATGTACAACTATTCCATACTAATACTTACATCAAAATCTAGAAATAATATACTTTCTTAAAGTTTATATTACTTCTTATGTATATATAAGTACAATATCCATTGATATCAATATTAAAGTATAGAAATAAAAGTAGAGGAAAAAGGAAAAACTTTATTATGTCATCTAAATATTAGTTTACTTCCACGTAGTACCATAAGATAATAATATTGCAAATACATTCAATACTTTAAACTCAAGTTACAAATATAAACACTTTAAAAGACACCATATAAGCATTTAAAAAACCTCAAAATGTATATTTCCACATCGATAACTTAAAACACAAATATGTAAGCCTCAAAAGGCATGATATAAGCATTTCAAGTACATATTTAGCCCAATACACAAATATGCGAGCCTTAAAAAGCACCATAATAATAATAATAATAATAATAATAATAATAATAATAATAATACAAACATATCCAACATCTATAACCCAAAACACAAAAAAAAAGCATCAAAAGACACCGTATAAGTTTTTGAAAAGCCTCAAAAGGCACACATCTAGCACTTAGTTTACCGGACATACCTAAACTAATCAAAAACCTGAGTTTAGTATATGTTGGTAGCTTTAGTATCAAAATACTACATAATTGACACTTCTATCTTCCTAAAAGATCAAAATGTATTTGTCTTACCATATGTTGGTAGCTCTACTAATAAAACAAAATCTGTACAACTGAACCAATTCAAACTAGCTCTAATATCCAAAAGTTTGTACAATCTTGGATACGATAGTTCAAAAATTTCTACAAAAGATAAGATATGATAGCTAAGGCAACATGGAATAAATAGATACAATCTATATTCTACCATTGTATGTAAGATGGTCAACCAAAATTTGTTTCTGTTCCCTTGCCTACCAAGCCTTGGGGGCTAACACTTTCCACAAAACATCAAAATGTAAGCTTCGACATCACAATATAAGCATCCACTTGATGCTAACCTGCATAAATCACACAACCTAATAACATACTATCCCACATTAAATGTTGTTCTCACCTCAACAAATAAAAGACATTAGAGGATACGAATATGTAATATATAATTGTCTTATCCAAAGTCACTATATTATTATTACTAATATTATTATCATCATTATTACTATCGTTGTTGTTGTTATTATTATTATTATTGTTGTTGTTGTTGTTGTTATTTTGATTATTGTTATCCAACCCTAATTTAATTTACACTTAGTTATACATAATAATAAAATTTTAACTTAAGTATCTAAATCAAGGTTTATATAAATGGGGTATTACATGTGGGTATTGATTTAATACCAAACTAAACGACTTTAGGTTTCTAATTAAATTATTAATTTCATCTTATTAAACTAAGCTAGTCTTTCTATACTAAAAATGAAACTACTTTAATTTCTAATTGAACTACTCCACTAGGTTTATGAAACTACGAAATTGCTCTATGGATGTAAGGTAATTGCTAGTTTCTGTCTATGAAACTAATCTAAGTTTATAATGAAACTACTAATTTCTATCAATAAAATCCACTTTAAATTTATAATGAAATTACTCATTTTGATTTGTAAAACTACTATAAGGTTCTAATGAAACTACTAATTTTAGCTTATGAAACTAGGTTAAGATTCTAATAAAACTACATGCTTTAGCTTATCAAACTATCAGTTTGGCTAATGAAATAACTCATTTCAGCTTATAAAAGTATTCTAAGTTTCTAATGGAACCACTCTAAGTTTCTAATGACACTACTCATTTAATATTATGAAACTAGTAATTATAGTATATTCATAATACTCTAAATTTCTAATGAAACTACTTGACTCGACTTATTAAACTACTCAAAGTTATTAAGGAAAAATACTCATATTAATTGATGAACCCAGTGTAATAGTTTTATTAAACAACCATAATTGTTCTATGAAACTAATGGCTTTCAATTCTCATTATAAGTAGTAGTTTTCACTAGATACACCCCCACATATATTCTTATCAAACATGGATGACATTCCTTGAGTTTACTAACTTAAGTGATATATTCTTATCATCTATTTAACTTAGGAATGTCAAGGTATTATGACCTCTTGTAAAGCCAACATCATAATATAATTTATCAAATATTAGAACATACTTGTAATGATATATATTTGATGTAACTATTGTTAATATGCTTGTAATGATGAAGATCTTTGAAGTAAAAATCACAAATATGAAAAAGATTCATCAAATTTAACTCATTACCAAAGTGAGTTCAAAAAAATATTGAAGAATTGGAGATAATAGGAAGAAACATCCTCCACTATAAACCTTTCTCAACTCAAGCAATGGACTAATATTGAAGATAGATATTTTATTCAAGCATCATTGGTATTATTTCGCTTACACAACATTGTTCAAAAAGAGACGAAGAGAAGAGAGAAGAAAAACCAATGGCATGTAACCTTCATTAACTAAATTGAGTGCATAACTCTGCCAATTCTAAATGGCATAATAAGAACAAAGCTTTAATATATAGCTTGGGTTGAACCAAATACATATGATTTCTTTCAACCCTAGGCTACACCAAATACAAAATATATAACCTCAATCCTATGTAATAGAAATTGGTAAGGAGCATTTTCGCTTATAGAAGAACAATATAATATATAGTCCAACTAAACAGTTGAAACCAACTGAATGCACTAACCTAAAAAATAAGCTTGAATTATCAATTACTCCAACTAATTAATAATACAATATGATGTTTGAGTTAAAAACTAATTATTACAATATTAAGCCTAGTGACTATAGAACATACCCTATGGGCCACAAGTGATATGATATCCAATACATTTCGATTGATCAAGTCTACCAAAAGTTCCAACAAAGTCTTCAAGTCCATGATCTAGTGACCAAAACCCAAACAACTATGATATGAACCAATTGTCGTAGTTTACAATGAATATTACATAATCATAGTCTATTCAGTTATTCAAAATGTAGTTATCAATAATAATAATTCTAATATTTAAAATATTTGAAACAATTATGTAAAGTATATATATAAAAAAAGAAAGATTGCATCATAAGTAAATTCCAATCAAACAAGGGAAAATTTTTATCAATTCTATTAGAAGTATACATAAATAACAATTTGTAGCCTTAAACACTATATGTTAGTATCTATACCTTGCAATATAAGACCTACAACATCATAGGAAAGGAGGAAAAATCTAAGATGAGGATGTTAATTATTCATTATAAAAATTAAAGATTAATGTTTTTTATTACATCAACTATGTTAAATAGTAAGAAGTTAATATTAGTTGGTTCTTTATTTAATTTTTATTTGATTTAGTTTGATATGATTGAATCAAAATATAGAAAAAAAAATAATGTGTTATCATTATTTATTTTTCCATTATTGATATTCATTAATTACTACTATTATTTTTATCATTATTTTTGCATAATAATAATAATTATTATTATAATTATTATTATCATCATTATATTTATTAAAATTAATTTGATATGATGTGATCAATCTATTTGAAAAATAATATGAGAAGTACAACCTTAGAAGCCTTTATTTGTTATCAATTATCAATGGTTATTGTAAGTTAATATTATGTAAGAACTGTACAAGATATAAATATAATATACACTTAAAATAATATTTGAACTCAATAATGATATACACAAGCTTTCCAGGACACCAATTTTGATTTTGAATGGTGAAGATTTGATTTAGAGCTCTTCAGGTAAGGTTTTAGTTGGTATTTCAGTGGACGTTTTTGTTTAGATCAATTTCATATAAGTTTTGGTTTTGACTTTAATTGAGTGATCTATTATGCTTGGTTTTGGTTGAAAATTTTTGAGGTTGCTGTTTACATCTTGTTGATTACTATAAAAAGGTTCACTATTTTATGGCATGTAGATCGACCTTTGGATGAGTTTACAACGTCTTCGTTTTAAGGTTGCAAACTCTTTTGTTTAGGTGTTGCAATTGTTGTCTAATTGTTTTATTTTTGAGTTGATAATTAAATTGAATATTATACTTTGTATCTCAAATTTCTTAAGTGGACTAAAGTGTCTCGCAGTTGGTTTTCTTTCCCATTGGAAGGGTTTTTCACGTAAATCGTGCATCATTGATTTATTATTATTTTTATTTTGTGGTTGGTGTTGTTGATCCATTCTCCCTTTACCCATCACATATTATGTTACGGCATTTACTAGGACGTTATTCAATATTTTATGTCTTGTTTGATAAACATTATTGTGGAGCATTTATGGTGTATTTGGTTTTAAGAAACTTTGAAGGAAAGGGGAAAAATGGATGGAAAACAATTTATAGACATTTGGATGCCTAGAAAAATAGGGTGAAAATATGGAAAAAAATGGGAGGAAAGTTTAACTTAATTTCCTCACAAAATGCTATGGAAAAATATTGACAAGTAAGGAAAATTATTTCCTTATTTTTCCAGACACCGCGTCCTCCTTTCCTTGACGCTGCCTCATTGAGAGCTCATTCTCCTCCTCCCTTCAAGCCCATCTCGTCCTTGTTCCACCACCCTTCTATCCTCTTCAATCTGTACACTTAATGGCTCCTCCAGATCGAAACATTCACATCGGCTAGCCGTCCACTTTGCTATCAAATCTTCTTATCAGTAAGCCTTCATCTACTTACCTAGTCTATTGAATCCTCTATAAAGTCAAAAAATTCAATTTCTTGAGAATATATTTTATTTGTAGACATTTGGTGTTCTCTTCTTTCGACGGTTCATGCTCTAACTGTGTTGAAGTGCTCCGGTTTATTCGAGTTGTACTTATACTTGAAAGTGTCTAGCTCAGTAAATTTTTTTTGGTAAGTAAGTAGTAGGTTTTATTAATACCAAAATGAAGATATGTAAAAAACTAATTTAGACCACCAAATCATCTATACGATCCTTCCATTGGTCATACTTAGTTTCACAATGAGAAGCAAAATTCCTACTTGACACTATGAAGCAAATATCTTTAAGAAGTAGGTTAGAGTGTTGAAATTTATTATTAAAGATTATAGTATTCCTTTCCTACCAAATGGATCCTATGAAAGTGACAAATTGGGCTCTGAGAATGTCCTTATTTCTCTTGGGCTGCTTTATGTTTGGCCAAGATCTTCAGTTCTATCTCCCATGAGTGGATTTGATCCCTCTCGTGAAAAGATTTCTTAATCTTCATCTAAATCTCCTTACTATAAGGGCAATCAAACATAAGGTGTTGAATATCCTCCTCTTGTCTGGTCATGCACAAGATGCACTCAACATTCTCAAGAAGATTAAGCTACTTTAGCCTTGTCTTGGTCATCAATCTGTTTTGAATGGCTAGCAAGGAAATGAATTGGTGCTTGGGAGCAGCCAAGCCACGCCAAGGAATAGTCTACCACCAAACTTTCTCATCATGATTCCTGATAAGATCATACATTCCTTTTATATAGTAGAAATCATCATTCTTTGTAATTTTAGTCAAAAGCTGAGAATCAGAGAAAAAATCATGGAATTGATGTCTAAGATTAAAGATTTGCTGTAGATGCCAAGAGCACTTATGGACTGAAGTAAAGGACCACAAGGATTGAGAGCTTAGATAAATAGAATGAACCTATTTAACCCACTTGCAGCATAAATTCCAAAGCATTTTTCCCATTGCCACTTTATTCCATTGATGCACATCAATTAAACCCAACCCTCCTTCTCTTTTAGGTAGGCAAACCTTCTTCCAAGATACTAGAGATTTCTTTGAAGAGTTTATCTTTCCAGTCTAGAGAAATTGCCTACACATACATTCAATTTGCTAGATCAACTTCCTCGGGAGAATAAAGACTTGAGACCAATAAAGTTGGAAGCTAAAAATAACATACTTCAATAGTTGAGTTCTTCTAGCATAAGATAGCAGATGGGAATGCCAGCTTTTAAGCTTCTTTGCTATTTTCTGCACCAATCCTTGAAGCTGGGAGGTAGTTAATCTTGCGGATAATAAAGGAACCCCTAAATATGAGAAAGGAAACCTACCTTCAGAGAACTTAGTATGGTGCAAGATATGAAGTTTTATAGCAGCATCCACACCCCCCAAAAAATATGCTACTCTTTTGAGGGTGAATAATAAGGCCAGACCTTTTAGAGAAATCTTAAATAACATGGATAAGACTATTAACTGACTTGAAATCACTCCTACAGAAAAGGAGCATATCATCTGCAAAAGTTAAGTTAATAATCTTCAAGTCTTTACATTTAGGATACCTCTCAGTAAATTTAGTTTGCCTTTTTAAATATCTTTCAGAGATGCATTTGAGTTTTTATGTCCAATTTGAAGCTACTCGTGACCCCTCAAAAAAATTTGATGTTTCATCATTTGTGCTTGTGTTTAGATCGTTTGCACAAGTAAATTCGATTAGGGTTTGATTTTTTAGATTTGGATGTTTTCCTTTGTACCTTTGGTATTGTTCAAAATCTTTGGGAGTTCTCGTGTTTGAATCTATGACAATGATTACTCCTTCCCTAGATTTGTTTTGTTGGGTTATGCTTATCGAAGCTCCATGTGATGATTTGTTCCAGCCAAAAAACCATTGCAAGATATTTGGGGTGGAGATTGTCCTCTGATTTTGATCCCAGGATTTGAATTATGTGTTTACAAATAATGATATAGGTATGCCTTAGTTTGCTTCGATTATCCTAGGGTTTCAAATATTTTCTTTTGTTTAAATTTGTTCCATGTCTTGTGTTTTGGGTTTAAAGGGCATATTTTATCCTTGATTGATGAACTTTGACCTCACTACTCTTTTGTCAATGTTTTTTTTAGTTTTTGGGTTTATTTTGATTCTTTCAGTTGTGGGATAGAAGAGCTAGTTAATAGAAATTTTTTTGGGAGCTTCATGATCTTCTTTACCATTTTGTTAGGGGTTTTAAATAGACTCATATTCTTAATTTATTCTGCTTTTGTGGAAGTTACATTGGCGGCATTATTTGCTATTGATTATGTTTCTTCTTTTGATAGCCTTGTTATGCTGGTCATGCATGTGATGCACCATTTGGTATGGTCATTTGGCAATTAATTCAAGTATGTCATGCCAATTTACTATATTGCCTACCTGGTTTGATTGTTACTCGCTATACTTGGCACTTCATTATAGATGTGTTTCTCACGGTGCCATAATCTAGTATGAAGTTTTCTACTATATGACTATGTGCCATTTTCCTTAATTTATATTGATTGTGCCTTTACTACACAAACATTTGCTTGAAACGAATTCTACACACCTGAGTTAATGGTATTTGGTCTTCCATGAGACTATAGTTTGAACTAATAAGGTAAGATAGATGTTGTGTGTGGTGCTACAATGTAATTGCACTTCTAAAGCTATCTAGGGTTTAGTTAAGCTTGCAAGGTTCAATATAAGTCTAATTTTGAAGGATAGTTTTAGGTCTAGAAAATGTACTAGGTGTTGAGGAAAAGGCTAACCCTATTCCTTGGTTTTATTTAGTATGGCAACATCATGTTATGCCCAATAATAAGATCATCTATTGGCTAGCATGTCATGAAGGTCTTGCAGTAAGAGAGAAGCTAAAAAAGTGGCATATTATTAAATCAAATGAATCTAAAATGTGTGTTGAAGGTTGTGAAGATGTGAATCATCTATTTGTATATTGTGTAATTGCCCAAAAACTATGGCATAAAGTTAAAAATTGGATGCTCCTACCATTTAGAGCTACAACATGGAATGAATGTCTTCATTGTATGATCCAATTGACACAACATCACACAGGAAAGCATCTACTCTAGAGACAAGGTTTTAATGCCATTGTGTAAAGCCTGTGGATCGGTAAAAATGAAGTAAATTTTCAACACAAACAACAAAGGATTAAAGTGCTTATTAGAAGAATCATTCATGAGCTCTTCATCGGTTATAGTGAGTTTACAAATTTGAAAGCTTTTATCCTTGATTGATCGTTGGTGTACATAGAAAGATTAGAAAAGGTTTGGTGATTGTAAATGCATATATCAATATAACATAGTGAGTGATACCATGTCGAATAATATATGTTGATGTCATGATTGTTTAATTTTGGTAATAAACTCACTTGTGCGATGTATGAAACTTTTTTATTTATTTATCGATGTTATAGATCAAGAGTGGATGATTGGCCCTTAAAAATGACAAATTGATTTAATTAATACTTTTTTATCCTCACAAATGTTAGAATCCTTATTTATAGACGAAATTAGTGGTACCCTTGTCATTATTGTATATTAATAACTTCAGACTCCTTTCATCAATCCCTTTTCTTTCTCTTATTTTTTTATTATAAAAAAATCAATTATAAATTCAATATACTTTGTAACCATATAGGTACATGGAATATAAAATAGCAGGTTATTGATATTTTATATAACTAACAAGTATACTAATGGCAACCCATGGAGTTATTTTTTTTTTTCTATGTTTGTTATCATGTTTGAAATTAAAAGAAATATAGATTTTTTTTATTTTTAGATTTTTTTTGAAAATTATTGTAAGTTATTTATGTAATATTTTAGAATATTTCTAAAATAATTTTAGAATTAGTATTGAGTTTATGGAGTTTTTATGGTTTTTAAAAGAAACTTTATGAAAATTTTCATGTATCAATAAAATATTTTAATTTTTATTAAATATGTAAGAGTATTTAAATAATAATAATAAACTTTCCTTAGAATTTTATTTCTATAAACCACACAACAAAAATACTTTACAAGAATTATATTTTCCACAAAAAAATTTCCAACAACCAAACAAGATAAAGAAAATTAATTTGTCTTATTTTCTTTTCTTCATTTTTCTTTTCTTCTTATTTTTCTTAAATCAAACAGAGCCTTATAAATTATTAATTTTGTTATAATTTGGTATAAGGTATCCTTGTTATATATGAACTAGAAAAAAACAATCCTAATTCCCAACCCTCGTTAACACCTTCAAACCACAATGTACCCTAGATAGATAGAAGTTGGAACGACTAGCAAAGTAACCTCAGTTACATGTTGTTGTAGTGTAGTGTTAGAATTCATTTTTAAGTTGCCTATGTCATGGATACTTATTATTATTTCATATTTTTTGATTCATATAATTTATCTTATATATCATACAATTTGTATAAATAACTAGTAGATAAATGTAAATTTTGACTTAGAAAAAAAGTACTACTACATTTATTTATTTAAGAATTCAAAAAACATCAAAGGATTATATATTTTTCATCAAGTTATCAACATAAAGGTTCTAATAAAAAAATTTGATTCTTTTAGTCTAAGAGTCTTCCAACAGTTATACCTTGAACTTGAAAATATAAAACAAATTTTTTTCAAAAAAATATTACAGATTGCTTACTTTATTTATTTTATTGGATTTTTTTTTTCTTAAAATTATGTTTTATAGTTGTCAAATAAAATTAAGATCCTCCATATCAAAAGCCAGAATATTTTTTTTGAAATTTTTTCAAAGTCATTTTTTCCATTTTTAAGACCTAACAATATTTTTCTTCATGAACAAAAACCATTTTTCCCCATAAAAAACAAATCTAAAACAATAATAGTATATTTGAAAAAAAAATACCATTTTTTCTTAAAAAAAATCCTCCATGAACCAAGACCTTATTTTTTCCCAAAAAAAAAGAACCAGAATGAAAAATCAAAGTAGATCTAAAGATTTGTAATAGTAATAGATCTAAAATAGATATAAATAGATCCAAAAATATTACAATAAACTTAACTAAATCTAACAATACCACTCTCTCTAACTTAGATCAAAGTAAAAAAATATAAATAAAGAAGAATTAAATATAAAAAAAAAATAACTTTTTTTTCGATTACATGAGATTAAAAAAAATACAATCTATACACAAATTTGAAAGTGAGTAATAGACGGAGCTCAAAAACAATTTTCTTTCATGTTCATATCTTGAGCCTAAGATTATACTTATTTATTTGATATGTTGAAGTAAGAAAAAAGGGAAGGAGATATGTGACATACTGTTGAAAAATTGAGCACCTCTCATGTTTTTGTTCTTATATGATATTCTGAAGTTACTTTTCTTTGAGGAGAGGAGGAGTGAAAAAATATATTTTTTTCCCTTTTGCTACACCAAATAAGTGTCATGATCTAGTTGGAAAACATTTTTTTTTGTTTAATGTAAGACTTTATTAGGCTCACAACCCATGTTGGTAAGAAAAGTATTTTTTTCCTTTTTTTTATGACATGACATTTTTTTAAAAGGGGAAAGCTTACAAGGTTTCTTTGGATCTTATTTATATTATGGCATATGATATACATCATAAATTTTTTTACCTATCATTGGTACTCAACTCATAACTATCACATAGGAAGCAAAAAAGAAACACCAGCAATATAGCTATATAAACCCATCTAAAAAACATATCAACTAGTCTAAAATCACTGAAGTCAAATATGAATGAAGCTATTAGAAGTAAAAGAGAACCTAAAATATCATTAGTTGGATACATCATTCAATATATATATACATATATTTTAAAAATTAGGTAGAAGGTAAGAAATGGTTCAAGGAATAAGATGGGAAAAATGGAAGGGCGATGATGGGTCTTTTATAGACTTGTCCGGAGGAAAAAGAAAGAAAAAGATACAATTTGCTTAATAAACTATTTTTTTGTATTATTTTATCCATTTTAAATATGTTATGTTTATATTTTGAGTGATCTTTTAAAACTAAAATTACCCTATTTTTTCGTAGTACACCCCCATGATAACCATTGATAATAGAGTGTTCAATATCATTGACCTATTAGGTTAAATATATCTAGAATGTAATGTGATTGTGCTAGTACATCTAAAGGCTAGAGCCTTCATCATACTATTGCGACAAATAATAATGCAACAAATGAAGAAAAAGGCAAAGGCAATAATATTAGTTTGTCACTATTTACATGAAAGTATGATAACTTAGTACTTACTAGAAGAAGATCCCAAAGAGTTATGAGATAGTTTAGTAGAAAGGTATGGGAACAAAAATATGATCTTCCTCTCAAAATCTCAATATGATTGGATCAATTTAAGATTTTAGGGATATAAGAGTATCACTGATTATAACTTGGATATGCATTAGATAATGTTCTGACTAAAGATGTGTGGAAAATAGTCACCAATGAGCAAAAGATAGAAAAACACTCTTCACTTTTCACACATCTAATATCTTATTGCAAGAGCAATATAACCTAAGAAATTATAAGAAATATTTAGAACTAATACACATTTTGCTTTTGGCTGAACAAAACAATATGTTGTTGGTGAGAAATCATACCTTAAGACCCATTGGTTCTATAGCATTACTTGAAGCTAATGCCACATAAAGGGGTATATGTGTAATACCCCATACTTTTGTAAATGGTTGAATGCAAAATATGTCAAATTTTGGGCCTTTGATTTTAATTTAATGTTGTGATTTGTTTCGGGATGAAGTTTGATTTAAAATTATGTTGAAAAATAGAGTTTATTGAGTTTTGTGGGTAAACTAATCGCTCGGTTCCATTGGTTTGTCATTTTAGTAAATATGGTTTTCTCGACTAAACTGATTGACTATATGGGAAAAATTGATCTATTGGTGGTAGAACAGTCGAGTGGTAGATCCAATGAGCTGGTCATGTTTTTCGAGTTTTATTTTTTGAAAAATCCCTCACAACTATTTTCATGTTACATTTAACCTAAAATATTGCCTCGAATTCAGCTGGAGGTCGATTGGGACAATTGAAGGGGGAGAGATGACCTCAACATTGTCTTCTTCCTCCTCTCTCCTCTCACAATTATGAGATCAATACTTCGATCTCAAACATGAATCTGGGTAGCAAAAATATTCCTTCCATGTTAACCTTCTATTACTCCATTCGTGTATGTTAATTCTGGTCTAATTAACCTATATTGTCTAGAAATATCATTTGATCTCTGGAGAATAGGTCAGCAAATCTTGAACAAAATCCATTTGTTCTGCTCAAATTTAAACAGTCAATTGTAGGGTTTTGAGTTGGTTCTTGAACCCTCAATATTTTCCTTTGATTGGTTGGCTATAAATAGCACCAATAATCCCTTCTATGCAACTTTCTTTGAGCCACCAAATTCTCTAAGCCTGATATTCACTCTCTTCTTTCCACACCTCGAGTATTACCAATAAATCTTTCTACACTCTTTTGATCCATTCTCTAGCTATCTCTTGTTTCAATTGTTAAGTAAGGAAGAGTTAGATTCTGGGAAAAAGGTGGAGTCGTCTAGTTGAGCTTCTTCCTTATTTTTGCCTCAAGTTGTATGTTCATCTTTCTTTCTATTTATAAGTTTGAAAATTTAATAATGTTTTGGTGCAACGTCTAAGTTTAATATTTTAGTTTTAAGGTTTTCAAATCTAATAATTCTTACATATGGAATTTCTAGTTGTAAGGGGATTTTGCCTGCATCAAGTAAGTGATTCCTACTTCTAAAATGTTTAGTAAGTATTCTTGCATATTAGGTGTTACCTTTAGTTGATTTCTGCATGTTGGCATGAATGAATTTAGTTTATATAAGTGATTTGGATGCTTAGATGGCATAAGTTGAGTAAAAAGCATGAAATTATGTAAAAATATGTTATGAAGATTCCATTTTGTGAAATATAAGTTAATTTAGTTGGAAATATGTTATAATGTGTTGATACACATTTTGATGTGGTTAAGGATGATTTATGTGTAAGAGTCTACATAAAACTTAATGGTTTGGTGTCGTATTAGGGCAAACTGATCGACTAATTAGGTCAAATTGATTGACTGGTTACTAGAGCATTCGACTTGTTAACCTAAACCATCAACTGCTAAGCCTGTAGAGACCTAGATCTTGTTCTCTACTCAAACCCATTGACTAATTGGGCAAAACTGATCGACTGGTTTGAGGAAAACATGGTTTGGTTGAGCCAAACCAATTGACCAGTTGACCCAAATTGATTAGCTGGTTTGATTAGACTGATCGACTGGTTTGCATGATTTATTTCTTTTTGGTTTGGTTATGCTTTGAGGTTATGTTTGGGGATATACTATGTTTAATAATGGGATAAAATATAGATTTTATCATGGATTATTAGCTTAATGAAAGGATTACAATGGATCATGATTTATGGTATACTCTATGAGTAATGTAAAGGCTAAATGCATATTACACTTATGATAAGTGATGATATTGAGAAAAGAGTAACAAAAATCAGCACGGGATTGAATTAAATAATATGTGGATATGAATAATATTGGACAAGGACAAATAAAAACCCACATGGTTGGGAAAATGGGAAGAAAAGAATTGATATGGACTAATGTGGAAAATTGCCTTGCATGCTTGTATAAGCCTTGTATGATCACCCATCCTTTATGAATAGTATATGAATCAAGTAAAGCAAAAGACAATTGAGTTGAGTATGATTTTGGGTTACCTTTACCTGATCCTTGATTTTGAGGGTTAGTCTGACTTCAGGCATTTTTGGTGCCTTCGGGCAGGATCCTGAGAGGTCCCGGTGTCTTACCTACTCTAGACGCTGATGATATACTAGGGGGTATCAATACTAAATGATCTAGTTACCTAAGTGATTGGCTTCGGGTTGGACTTATTGTAACATTCTGATTTTTATTACTAAAAAATTTCATTTTACAGTGGAAGTAAATAAGTAAAACACTGGGGTTGCCACTATAATCAATATAAGTCTGGCTTATGCAACCATCCTGACATCAATCACAAGGCTAAAACATTTAAAATAACACAAGAAAATTAAAAACAAAAGAAACATTTATAATACAATAATGAGTTTGGAGCTTAACTCCGAGTTATAATACAAGACACAAAAGAAGGGATACCATGGATTAAGAATCCAAGGAGGTATCCGGTTAAATATATCTACCGGATAACAATTACTCTTCACCCAGCCCCTAATAGAGATGAAGTCAATTATCCCTGCATAAGACATCATAGGTAGCATAATCATCTAGCGGATCTTCTAAGAGCTGCACATAAGAATCAAGGTCACTTACTCATGGGAATGAGTAGTACCCGTAAGACGGGTGGTTAGTACGTTACCCACCAAACAAGGGAACAATACTATTGAAATAGGGATACAATTAGTACATACTTTCACATTAGATAATAAGTGTATAAAAAATAAATGAAACATCTCATAGGAAAAAAATGATCTAAATTTCTTTATTAAGTATAATCCATTTTCATTATTTTATATACGTTAAGTCCAGGAACCCCACTATTGTTAAACTGGTAGAACAATCTAAAGCACATTCTCAGGGACAATACACTTGAGCCACTATTATCATTCGGTAGAATGGATATGAAAATATCACCTTCTCAGGGCAACACATTCCTGAACCACTATTCTCCCCGGTGGAATGGGTCATATATATAAAAACAACACCTTGGTCCTGACTCATGTACTCTTCTACTTTAAATCATTATTATCTTTTCCATAGATTATACTGGTACATTTTTATTTCATAATGATTAGGGACCCCACTATTCTTAATTCAGTAGAATGGAATGAAGCACCTTCTCGGGGCAAAACACTCTCGAGCCACTATTTTTTTCGGTGGAACAGAGATTAAAAACGTCATCTTCTCTGAGTAAAATGCTCTCGAGCCACTATTCTCCCCGATGGAATAGGAATAAATACACACACACACACAGATTACCTTGGCTCTACTCATGTGCTTTTTCACTTTAAGTGATTAGTATCTTATTTAAGATTGATTATCAGGCATGAAACACATTAAAGAAGATACATACATAACACATGTCACAATTCTCACATCCTTTCAAACTCTAATTACACACCCTTTAGCATTCATTCTCCCATACTGATTTATTCCACACAACTTATATTATATCATCTCCAAATCTCATCATTATTATCATACCCAGAATGCACAGTCTAGTTCCCATTTTATGCACATACCTTAATTGTCTTATTACTAGGTCTTACTCATTGAAGTCTCCAAAACCCTAATTCCATAGATTCGTCATAATAATTCCCATGAAATTTATATGAGTACCAATTCCAATAGATAACCTTCAAGTGTCAACATGAGTAATGTATTTAGAATCCGATTAAACTCTAGATTTTACACATGGAATAATGATATTATCATTATAAGATATTATACCCCAGATTAACCATTAATTCATGTAAGGACCCTAAAACAACAATAATACTTCCAAGAATTCCTCATGATATCATTATCATATTTTAATCCACCTTATATATAAAATACCAAAATTACCTTATGACCCCATAATGACCAAAATTTCCTTAAGCACAAACAATAACCTTTATTTTATAATTCTTCTACCTTCTACACACATTATTTTCCAAATCCACCAATTATCATCATTCTTCATAAAAATACTTATGTCCACTTATCAAAGCTTATTTAGCCCATATCTCATACCATAAGATATATTTCTCACAATTATGACATTATCACAATAAAATCATAATGGTACCTCTTACCCATTATCACTTCCTTTCAACATAATGTTGACATCATCACAAATTATCATGATCAAAACATGTTGCATCATATATCTATAATTTTATAAAAAAAAAACACATAACGATATAAGCAAATAACACAAAAACCCTAAACATCAAATAATATCCTTACCAATTAGGACACTGGGCTCTAAGCACGCAAATCTTAGAATTCCTCCTCCGAAGCTACTGGAATACCACATACGAAAAATAATAAAATTTATGGTTAGAGTGGAAGAGTGTAACCAAAGGAGAAGTTATGGTAAAGAGGGTAAAAATGGAAATAACCATAGTCAAATGGAAGTTTGGGATGTGTGGATGTGTAGTGGAATGTGTGGTGGAGCTATGGTAAGGTTTGGGGGTGAAAATAGGGGTGTACAACCAAAAATGGAAAGTTATACGACTGTGCTATAGGTGGTGCAACCCTGATAGATAGAAAGGACTGTACACAGTGAAGTGGTGCAAAGTAGCATGCCCATGCTCGATCACTGGGCAAATAGGTTGCAAGTTGAATAGATGTGCACGTGCGTATGTTTGGGGCGTGTGAAGGTGCACGAGTAGGTAGTGCTGGGTTGCACGGGTGTGCAATAGGAAATTTTAGTACTGCATGGCCATGACCAGGCCGTGTGCTTTGTAAAAATGCAATGATAAGGAGAAGAAAAAGAAAAAAGAGGTAATGGTCAGCGGCGATGGCTAGCGACGGTGTTGGAGAAGGTTGGGGTGACCTTAGCGGTCGTTTCACCGACCAAAGGTTGACTAGTGGTGGTTGTGGTGATGCGCAAGTCAAAAATAGGGAAACAAAGGAGGAAGAAGGCAAAGAAAAGAATAATGAAGGAGAAAGATGGGGGTGGTTGGGCAAGATTTTTGACACAAAAAATGGTTGTGTGGAGGTGGAGGCCGAACCAAAAGGAAGAGAGGAGAGTGTGGTATACACACACATACACGCACGCGTGTGTATGTGTGCGTGTGGTGTGAATCAAAGAAGAAAGAAAAGGTAGGGGAGGCATGTGATGAGTGAAGGTGAAGGTTGGGAATAAGGGGTGGTGTAGGGAAATGATGGTTGAGTATTGGAAAAATTAGCAAAGGGTGTAGTAGGGATGGTGTTGGTTGTGTGTAGGCTGCATAAAGATAAAAGGAGGAAGAAGAAGAAGAAGAAGAGTGGTAGGGCGTGCGTGTGTGTAGGTCTACAAATATAGAAGAAGAAAATAAAGAAGAAGAAATGTGATGGATGATGGATGAGGGTGTAGAGGTGAGAGTGATGGATGATGTAAGTTGCAAAAACTAAAGTCACTGGCAAGTTGACGGGAGAAAGCAGAAGAAAAAGAGATGAAAAGGAGAAAGAAAAAAGAGGAAGGGTTGGGGGATTAGTTTAGGTGGCTTTAGATTAGCTAAAAGTAATTAGTATTAGCAATAATTTTAGCAGATTTTGATTTCTGTTTACAAATTATGATTTATCTAAGTTAAAGTTTCAGTTTTAGGATTAAGAAATTGGGTTAAGGGTAAAATAAGAATTCTCGAGATTAGAATCAAATTAGGGCACTAATGACATGGGATTAGGATAAGTAAATTTTTGGGGTATTACACTTATATTCATATTGGTTGGCTTCGACCTAGACTTATGTCCATTCTGGTGATTAGCTTTGGCCTGGATTTATGTCCACTTGATGATTGCCAGCGACTTAGACTTTATGTCTCATATTTGGATAGGCTTTCATAGCATATGAGACCATAGGGTAGTGCACAATCCATCACTCTATGATAACAAAATATGGATAATAAGTAATTGGTTGGTAAGTTATGAGTGATGACCAATTGAATGGTTAATGATTGGTTAAGAATGGAAGTAATTGTATGATTGATCAAAAAGGAATAAAATCTGGTTTATACACTTGGCTAATGGTTGAAATGATTACTTGTTTATGAAATGGAATATTGATTGAATGATTGGCCTACCTCATATAGGGATAAGTACATGGTATAACCTAAGGATTGAGTAATTCGAAATAAACCCTAGAGGTTGCTGGGATTCTCTTTACTATTACATATGTGAGTGTTTATGTGATGATGATGTGAAACCAAGCATGGTATATCTATTTTGTTGAGATTACATGATAGCATATCTCTATGTACTCTTACCTTCATATACATATATACATGGCCTTATCATAATACATGTTATATTTTATATCCATGTCTGATAAATTGGGATACTTGTGTTGACATTAAGGGAGCAACTAGACCTACTTAGTATGTAGAGTAATGACGTGCCTGTTTGCTCGGTCACCTACTCATTCTCACGAGTTGAGGACTATGTGCAGGTCTTTATTGATCGCCAATAGGGGGACTACCTCAGTTGGGTTGGGGCTTAGGAGCAAGGACATCAGGAGGGTTTGGTGGGGTCCGTGGCAGACTGAGATTTTAAGTTAGGTGTCATGCCTTAACCCTATTTTAATTATAGCCTTGAATTTCTACTTACATGTATTTTGTAATGATTTGGTAGGAAACCGTAAGGGTTCTCTGGTGTAAACACTCTTTGAAGTTGTTTAATTAATCTGCTATTTCGTGCACTCTATTATTTTAAGTGTTTTGGTTAGTTTATCCTTGTATCTGATATAGGGTGGGTGGTGGACGTCTATCTTGTGTTAGGTATAGCAGTAACACCTCATTTTTTTAGGTGTATTTTCTGATTCCACAAATGTTTTAACAAAAATTTTGGTTGTAAAAAATGGGGGTGTTATAATAAGTGGGCATTAAAACAAGTGAAGATGTGGTAATTATCATGGTTGAGGTCATGGTAGGATCTGCCTTAATCATCAGAACCATGGAGGTATGAGTTTCAAAGAAAATACAAACTTGAAACCACAAATATCATAGGGTAGAAGATATTCCCTACAAAGACAAAAATACTATGTTATAATTCTCAAGAAATTTACTCTTGAAAAAATGCCAACATATTCCTCAGGATTATATTATATGGATATAAGTCCAATTGAAATCAATATGGTCTCTAACTAGAATCTAGAAGATAAGAAAATATTCACTTTATGGTATTACCATTTGAGTCACCCGGGCACAGGAATGAGGCACAAAATTATTAAAAATTAAACCGGACACTCATTAGTAAAAGTTATTAAAGTTTTGAAGTCTTTTAATTTATCATGTGATTCCTATTTTCTTGGTAAGTTTATTATAAGGCCATCCATGAACAGGATTACCACCGACTGTCCAAATTTTTTAGGAAGAATACAAGGAGCTATTTGTTGACCAATTATACGTCCATATGGTTTGTTTTGATATTTTATGGTGTTAATTG